>PVJN01036314.1:0-21578 GCA_004026805.1 Lasiurus borealis | reverse complement strand
CCACTGCTCTAGAACATCTCATATCCTGACTCTCCATGCGAAGGCTGCAGAATATTCCTTTTGTTGCATCCGTCACTGCTCATGGGCCCTCAGTGGCTCCCACTTGCCCACCACAGGGTTTCACTGTTCTCTGTGACAGGCCTCTCATGAGTCGCACATGCTGTCCCCATCCCCCCATCCTGATAGCCTTTGCTGACCATGCCCTCTCTCACTGATGACTTCCGGTTCTGAACCTGGTTTCCACTAAAACAGAGCTTATTATTTATTTATTTTTAATATATTTCATTGATTTTTTTACAGAGAGAGGAAGGAAGAGGGATAGAGAGTTAGAAACATTGATGAGAGAGGAACATCGATCAGCTGCCTCCTGCACGCCCACTACTGGGGATGTGCCCGCAATCAAGGTACATGCCCTTGCCCGGAATCGAACCTGGGACCTTTCAGTCCACAGGCCCACGCTCTATCCACTGAGCCAAACTGGTTTTGGCAACAGAGCTTATTATTTAATAGCTGGGCTTTCCGAGGCCAGGCACTGTGAGGGCACGGACATGGCAGCTAAACAGTTCTAGGTCCCAATTTTTGCTTGGCCACTCAGTTGCTGTGTGACTTCTAACTAGTTGCCTGGCTTCTCTGAACCTCAGTTTTCTTGTCTGTAAGAGAAGATAGAAATAGCATCTCTCTTACAGGGTTTTTGCAAGAATGGAATTAGATGATGATGAGAAATTCTAACATGTAATTTGTGTTTGCTCTGTGCTAAGCATTGTCCTAATTATCTTTTTCCGCCCAGCCTCTGTTGTTCAGTGGTTGAGCAGTGACCTATGAACCAGGAGGTAAAAGTTTGATTCCCGGTCAGGGAACATTCCCAGGTTGCAGGGAACATGCCCAGGTTGCAGGCTCAATCCCCAGCAGGGGGCGGGCAGAAGGCAGCTAAACAATGATTCTCTCTCATATTTTATGTTCCAATCTCTCTCTCCTTTTTCCCTCCTCTCTCTGAAATCAATAAAAACATATTTATTATTTTCTTCCTCACAACAATGCTATGATGTCCGTACTAAGATTTTCCCAGGTTTGCAACTGGAAAAAGAGCTGGAGGACAGGGAGAGGGTGGAGAAAGAAGATGACAAAAACTAAGAAGAAATCAAAACTTTAAGTTTTAAAGCTTTTGGGTTTTTAAAACTGTAGAAGAAGAGTGTGTGACCATCAGTAATACAACTATTAGCAGTAATTATACGCATAGTAAATAGCAACCGTTACCACAATGTTTGTGACTCTCGTTTTCCTGGAGGAACTCATAGTAAAATGTCCTGGGAAGTATGTCTCAGGTGACTGATGGGGTGGGAGAGGAAGGGGGTCACGGGGTTGGGTCAGCACCGAGATGTCACGCGTCACTCTCTTCCTCTCCTAGTACGACTTCATGGAGCGCCTGGACGGGAAGGAGAAGTGGAGTGTGGTGGAGTCGCCCCGGGAACGCCGGAGCATACAGACCCTGGTTCAAAACGAGGCCGTGTTCGTGCAGTTCCTGGACGTGGGCCTGTGGCACCTGGCCTTCTACAACGATGGCAAAGACAAGGAGATGGTTTCCTTCAACACCGTCGTCTTAGGTAGGTCGGGCCATTCCGAGGTGAAGTGCCACGGAGGGGAGGAGGGCAAGTCCTGAGCTTCTCTGTGGAGGACTCATCTTCCAAGGTGGTTGCTGCGGAGTGGCAGACCAAAGCTGAATCCTTGATGCTAGCCTCAGAATATCACCCACCTCCAATGAGCCCTCGCTAAAATAGGAATGCTGCCTCAATCATGAGCGATACACCGTGAGTCCCAAGTGTGTGGTGAAGGTCTCACGTTAGACCACCGGGCCCAGATCCTGGCCACACAATACAGGCAGGTCACTGGGCTGCTGGAGGCCTCAGTTTCCCCATGTGGACCAGAACCGCTAGAGCCCGCCTCACAGGGCTGTTGTGAGGATTAAATAAATAAACATATAAATTTCAAACTCATGATAGAGATAATAAATATTGACCATGTCAGCTCACTTTCTCTTAAAAAAAATCAAGGAAAACTTGCCCTGGCTGGGTAGCTCGGTCGGTTAGAGGGCCATCCTGTGCACCAAAAGAATACGGGTTCAACTCCTGGTCAGGTCACATACCAGGGTTTCGGGTTCAATCCCCAATCAGGGAGCATGCAGGGTGGGAAAGGGGACAACCGATCAATGTTTCTGTCTCACATCAATACATCTGTTTCCCTCTCTCTCTTCCTCCATTCCCTCTCTCTAAAGTCAATAAAAATATATCCTCGGGTGAGGATTAAAAAGAAATCAAGGAAAGCTCAAAACACAAAGCTTAAAAAAACTCCAAAATAAATCAGGAAAAAGACAGATATAAGAAAAAAAATCATGACTTTGTTCCCAAGCAGGTAAATATCAACATGCTTTCATTTAGTACTTGTCATTTTGGGCTTGCTTTAACCCTGCTTTTGATTAACTATCAAAGGAAAAGCTGAGATTTTATCTAAACTTTCTTCTTATATGTGCATACAAACCCTACATGGACCATTAGTTTGAGAAGATTTCATCAAGTTTTCAAGAGCAAACCATAAGAATTTTAACAATCAAATGAGCTACAGATATTTTCATGAAATTTATTTTGTCATTATGTTTTAATCTTCTTAGTGGTAATAATAAGTGGTTCCGGGTAGGAACTTGCTGAATCAGAGCAGGTTGTAGACCCATTCCACAGAGGAACAAACTGAGGTTCAGACCTCAGGGCCCCAGGATGTGAAAATGGTAGAAACAGTATTGGCTTCTGGGCTTTGTTCTTTGTCTTTCTGCATCTGATTGTGGACCTCAAGGGTCACTGTAGACGCCTGACTAAGGTGGTTTCATGAGGAAAGATCTGGTCGATCTAGGACTAAATCCCAGCTTGTCTCTCCCACATCCTCCCTGGAAAAGTCACTTGCCTCCTGGGGGCCTCAGTTTTGTTTGTGGGAAGGTAGCGAGCAAGTCCCTCAAGGGCAGATGAGGTGACATCATGTAAGGAACATCCCAGGGATGGAGCTGGCCGTCCCTAAATGAGAGTTGATGGAGGGGCACGCCTTGGACAGCGAGCTGTTTCTCTATCTACTAAAGAGCTGCTCTACCAGCCTCAGATTTCTGGGAGGCACTCCCTCATTCTGGAAAGATCTATGTTAGCGCATCTGTAATTCTTCATCATAATGACGCCAAATCAGATGGGATTGAAATTCATCCTCCTTCCCTCTGCTCAGGAAAGATTGGTCCCATCAGGGCAGCAAAATGCTCCAGAGCCGGGATTGGCACACCAGAGCCCACAGGCTGAGCCTGGCCCCCAGCCTGCTTTTACAAATAAAGTTTTATTGGAGCACAGCCACGTTCAGCTGTTTATATATTGTCTGTGGTGGCTAAAATGACAGAGTAGTTGCAACAGTGACAGCTTGGCTCACCAAGCCCAAATATGTACTCTCTGTCCCGTTCCAGAAAAATGATGCCAACCCCTGCCCTAAAGTAACGGCGCAAACTTTGTATGACCAATATCCACAGAGAAGTCACCCACAATCAGGGGAGATTTCTGACATCAGGTTTGGTACCTGAGGAGGGGAAATGCAAAAGGATGAAAACCAGCTCAAAAAAGATGCTGACTTGAAACCAGTTTTGCTCAGTGGATAAAGCATTGGCCTGTGGACTGAAAAAGGTCCCAGGTTTGATTCTAGTCAAGGGCATGTACCTTGGTTGCAGGCACATCCCTAGTAGGGGGCGTGCAGGAGGCGGCTGATCGATGTCTCTCATCGATGTTTCTAACTCTCTATCCTTCTCCTTTCCTCTCTGTAAAAAATCAATAAAATATATTTTTTAAAAAAAGAAGAAGATGTTGGCAACAACATCGAACTGTACTGAGATGTTGAGATTGGAAAAAAAAGCAATCTTTAGCTTAAAACCAGGAGAAATGATATCGCTTTTGTCACCTTGTGTTTGAATGCATACATAACAGCACAAATCACACACCGCAACTGGCTTAGTTGGACTCCATAGCACTTGGTTAATAATAAAAAACAATTCACCACATAGGGGACCAGCCCCTGGATTAGGCCCTTTGTGGGGACCACCTCCATCAGCCCATGGCCTCACCATTGAGAGGTCGTGCCACTATTCTACATTCTAGATGAGAAAGCCAAGACCCTGAGAAATTCAACAGCTTGCCCAAAGTCTCACACAATTAATTGGTAAGAGGTGGAGTCGGGATTCGAACTCTCCAGCGCCTGTGCTCTTCACCACTGGATTGCTTTGAATTCCAGCCGAAGAAACCCCTTTCCTCCTGTACAGAAAGGTTTCTGGGGGTCAGATGATCTAAGAACAGCTTCCGGCCCCCAACTCCTTTATCCACATAGACCCAGGCATCGCCCCGGTGCGATGCCCTTCCCCCACACCATCACCCTCGCCTGCCTGCCCATCAGAGCCGGGAAGAGCAATTCTGCCCAGAGGAATTCTCTCGTCAGGACTGCGGCGCAAAGAGAGGGGAAGGCACCGGTAATCGGCCTAATAGTTGGGCAGACACCTCAATCCAGCAATGATAGTGATTGGTCTGCAATCCGGGGCAGAGAACAGTGTTTTATGTGGGTCAGGGGGTCTCCTACGCGTATCTATTACGAGAACGTTCTCCATCAAGGGCAGCCGGGAGCGCTGAGAGTCTGGTGATGGGAGCAAAAGGGAAAATGTTAGATGGTGTCAACCAGCGGTCACTAGTCTAAATAGACCTTTGACTTGGGAAAAGCTTGGGGTGCGTTTTGGAGAGAAACGACCTGCTATCAGAAAGGAGTGTCAACTCAGGGGCAACATAGACGAACTCTTGACACGCAGTGCGGGTTCAGAGGAGCCTGTGCAGGTGTGGGAAACCCCACTTCCTCCCATCACCTGCCATTGTCTCATCCGAACACCTACACCACGCAGACAAAAAGGAAGCTGAAAATGCCAGCACTCATACTTAATTTTGGGGTGAAAAGGGGCCTGAAAAGGGTGGGCTCCCTTTATATTTCAGCCTTAATGTTTTTCCCTCAAACACTGGAGAAGTGCTTGAGATAGACGACACTGGGAAAATTAAACGAAAACTACTCTTGATTACAGTTTTTGCTTACTTTGGATTCTTCTACCCTCCTGTGTGCCCACACGCTCACACATGCATGCACACACCCACTTTTTAAAATATATTTTATTGATTTTTTTACAGAGAGGAAGGGAGAGGGATAGAGAGTTAGAAACATCATTGAGAGAGAGCACGACATCAATCAGCTGCCTCTTGCACGCCCCCTACTGGGGATGTGCCCGCGACCAAGATACATGCCTTTGACCAGAATCGAATCTGGGACCTTTCAGTCCAAGGATCTAGGCTCTATCCAACTGAGCCAAACTGGTTTCGGCCTCACACGCCCATTTTGACTGCTGTTTTCCAAGGACCCGCTGTGTACCAAGCACGGAGGATACCCGAGTGAGCACTTCGGATCTGGTCTCTCTCTCAGGGAGCTTGATGATAAAAGACAGGGACAGAAAGAGGCCATGATAAGAATTTAGGGAACACTGGGGCAGGCCCAGAACCCAGATAGAGAGAAGCAAGGAAGGAGGACGCGCAGGAGCTAAATGTTTGCTAAACTGGGACTGAGGCTGCATGCCTCTGTTCAAGGGCAAGGCAGGCCTTGCAGCCCGGCCAGAGCCTCTGCAGAGACCTCAGGCCTTGTGCATGGGACTGTCATGGCAATGAACTCCCTGGACCATCGCTGCTTTACCTCTGAAGTCATCTGGTGTCGGAAAAGGGACCTGTGGCTTCAGCAGGGTCAGTTTCCACCAAAGCATCCCAGGCCCCGATACGCCCTGAGAACCCATCCCTGCCTCGCTGCAGGAGTGACTCCTTAAAACACAAGCTGCATGGTGCCCTTCTGGCATTGAAAACTTCGCATCTGTTCCCATGGGAACCAGAGTAACATCCAGCAGGGCCATGTGGACTACAGGAGCTGAGAAGGGACACGCCATCCAAAACCCTACCGTGTGGTTTGGTTTTCCCGGGCAGAGTGGGCACTTCCGTTTAAAGGAGAAACCTCTTTGGCGGTTCCAGGCGGCTCCAGCAGGAACAGTTAGACCTGAGTCCTTCCTGCAGCATCGCCCGATCCGTGTCCCCAGCTCCCGCGGGTTGCATCATGTCAACATTTGGGCCCAGTGGCCTGTATGTTTTGTTTCATCACATTAGTACTGTAATTTGGAACCTGGAAATCTGTTTATTTCAGTTTAAAGGAAAATGAGGTCATAATGATCTTAAAATGTGAAAATGTTCCAAATGACCCCTTTGAGCGTATTCCCTGAGAGTACAGATAAAAAGATAAACCATGCCATTGGGCGGCCGTGTAGGTCAGAACAAACATGAACTAATTGATTTTCATTAAAAATAAGATCCATGCCGAGACCGGTTTGGCTCAGTGGATAGAGCGTCGGCCTGCGGACTGAAAGGTCCCAGGTTCAATTCCAGTCAAGGGCATGTATCTTGCTTGCGGGCTCATCCCCAGTAGGGGGCGTACAGCAGGCGGCTGATTGCTGTCTCTCTCTCATGGAT
Organism: Lasiurus borealis; assembly: GCA_004026805.1. Lineage (NCBI taxonomy): Eukaryota > Metazoa > Chordata > Mammalia > Chiroptera > Vespertilionidae > Lasiurus > Lasiurus borealis. The sequence goes on along the minus strand of PVJN01036314.1, from coordinate 14,979 downwards.
GTTTCTAACTCTCTATCCCTCGCCCTTCCTCCGTGTCAAAAAATCAATAAAATATATATTTTTTAAAATGAAATCCACAAAAGTTAGGTATAAATGGACTATTGTATAACCCAAAACTTACCACTGAATGAACCCCAAGATCGTGCCTAAATTGGTCAACCTCACTTATGTAGCTTTTTTCCCTTGGTGAAATCCTGTACAGCAGGGAATAACTTTACTCTACACACCTGAGGTGAGGCACACCTGCTGTCCTGTGGACAATCACACTCTATGCCTGATGGGATACCCACTGTCTGTCCAGCTCTCAGATTGGCTGGATGCCATAGGCTGGGGGAGGGAGGGCTCAGAGTGTTTAAAATCTACTTTCAAACCTGGGAAATTTCAGGTGTTATATGCAGAAAAGTAGTTTATTCTGGAAAAGCCAACGCAGCAGCAAAATGAGCCCTGCATTGCTGCCTGGGTCAATCAGATGGACAGCGGTGGTCACGTCCATGCGTGGTCCGAGTTGCCCTAGTCCCCACCCACCCCTATTCTCTTCCTTCACTCACGTATGCTCCTCTCTGCTGGTCCCCTGAGGTCACTGTCACTGGCCTTTGAAATGGTAGGCAGCTGTTTCTAAATTGTTTCACCAGCAGGTAGAAGAAAAGATAACTGCTAAATTTCTCCCCTCTCTCTCTCAGATTCGGTGCAGGACTGTCCCCGTAACTGCCACGGGAACGGCGAATGCGTATCCGGGCTGTGTCACTGCTTCCCGGGATTCCTAGGAGCGGACTGTGCCAAAGGTACTTCCTTCCCCTACTTCCCTGCCGTGGATGGAAAACAGGACACAGGCTTCTCAGAGGGGAGGGAGGGAGAGAGGGGCCCCCAAGTAACTTCCCCACCCAATCCCACTGGGACGTCTTGTAAGCCCGCACGTGCTAGAAGCCCCGGCCCTCGGGCCAAGAGGAGGGCCTGATTTACGACAATTGGCCAACGCACCTGTAGGCGCAGGGCCATTCTCCTTGGCACCAAGGTGTGCCGAGAAGAAAGATTTGCTGAAAATGAGATGCTTGGATTTCCTGTAAAAGCAGAAGTGAATTACCATCACTCCTTTCTTATAATCATTAGCTTCTATGTAATGGAAGATTAAGCATCTCAGGGTTAATAAATTTCATTCATTCTGGCCAGCGCTGCTCTTAATCTAGGAAGTGCTATTTATCTTGGTGGAATCGGTTTTAAATTGTATTATTAATTCATCTCCGCTGCTCTGCGCAGGATTGCTGGGGCCCTGGGATTCTTGGGGGGGAAAGGTAATAAAAGAAAGAAAATGACTCTCGGAGGAGCAGGGGGGTTAGGGGCTGCCTACCTGCTGGCGAGAGACCTTGAGCGTGACCTTCGGGTGGCGCCGTCAGACACCAGGGGAGCGGACAGCAGAGCTTCCCACGCTTTTTAGGCACGGCGCACGCACCCACGTGCGCATGTGCTAGGTAAAAGCAACCAAAACACTGAAAGAAAGTTTTCACACAGCAGCACTTGCCTTTACCCTCTTTCTTTGGTATTCTAACCCCCTCGGTTTTTTTATTTGACTTTTTAAACCTTGCTTTATTTTTGTTTGTTTTCATCTTGATTGTTGAAAGTATTACATAGTACCCTTTTCTCCCCTACCCGACTTTATTTAAAAAATAATAATAGTAATACTGGTTAAGCCCGGCTGGTGTGGCTCAGTGGTTGCGCATCGACCTATTAACCAGAGATCGCAGTTTGATTCCTAGTCAGGGCACATGCCCAGGTTGATCCCCAGGAGAGGGTGTGCAGGAGGCAGCCGATCCATGATTCTCTCTCATCATGGGTGTTTCTCTCTCTCCCTCTCCCTTCCTCCCTGAAATCAATAAAAATATGTTTTCTAAACACTGGTTAAAATTACAGTGGGCTGGGACCGGTTTGGCTCAGTGGATAGAGCATTGGCTTGCAGACTGGAAGGTCCCAGGTTCAATTCCGGTTGTGAGCATGTACCTTGCTTTCGGGCACATCTCCACTGTGGGGCATGCAGGAGGCGGCTGATTGATGTCTCTCTTTCATCGATATTTCTGACTTTCTATCTCTCTCCCTTCCTCTCTGTAAAAAATCAATTAAAAAATATATATATATAAAATTACAGTGGTACCTTGAGATACAAGTGCCCTAACATATGAGATTTTTGAGATACGAGCCATCGAGCAAGCGATTTTTGCTTTGAAATACGAGCAACAGTTGAGATAGGAGTCATCGCACGGATCGGCCGGCTGCAGATGACCCACCAGTTTACCGCGACTCTAGCGTCTCATAGTTTCCCACACCTCAAGGTTACGGAACGAATTAAACTCGTATCTCGAGGTACCACTGTATCTCCGTGAGCTTGAGCACGTGATCAGACACCTCTGCATCTTGACTTCCTCCTCTGGGGAAGCGGGCAGTCCCTTCCTGAGTTCGGGGTGCGCATGTGACACACCCCAATCCCTTAGCAGAAGCCCTGTGAGCCCTCCAAGGAGTTATTGCCTCTCACCTTTTTAATTCACGCACATTTTACTTCCTTACATCACCTCCCCGTGCTTTGTATGAGCTCTTCACTCAAAGACCACCCTTCCCGGAGGTTCTGAGGGCGAGGCGATGGTCAATATCGCTGCTTTGGAGGTGCCACGCCTTTTCCCCACGCTCCCCACCGTTAGAGGGGAAACCCTATTTCACAGACTCAGGATATTCCCAAGACTTGCTGACTGCCGACTGCTAAGTGAAAGTGTCTTTTTTTTTTGTACCTAAAGTTCTGAATTTGGTAGCATATGTGTGAGGCTATTTCCCCACGTGGCACCCATGAATGCGGAAGATTTGGTTAACGTGTCAGATGCCAAAAGAGAAGAGAGCAGGACGACACCAGATGGTTCTCTCGGCTGCTCTTCCCCTGAGCACTCCCTGCCCAATGGGTGGGGACACGCAGACCGTGGGGCCTGGACCTGGAGTTCCCAGGGGCCCCGAAGGAGGAAGATGGTCCCCCCGTGCTGAGTGCTTTTCCTGGCTGAGGCTTACAGGAGAGAAAGCCTCAGTATCATCGGAACGGCTCTTCTTGCCTAATCTCATTTCCCCGGGAGGGAAGGCATCGACGGGGGGGAAGGACAGAGCGGTCCTTTTACGGGTGCCTGCAGATGGGCTGAGCGCGCGGCCGCCCGGGCTGTGAGCTGTAAATGTTTATTAACACCGACACCCATCGATGCATTATTAATCCCCAAAACCATGTGTGTTCCGGCTGCGCATCCCGCCACCGGCCTTTCAGGCCTGAGTACCCCGGCCGTTTAAGAACCCTCGGCTCTCAATCCATTTGCCCACAAGCGGCCACTCTGCGTTATGGATCTGTAATGGGGTGTGCATTTAGCTGCTTAAAAGGGACTCGCAGCGTGTTTTGCATCCACCACCTGTGCTGAGGCGGGGCGCCCCTCCGAGTGTGCATTAGCCGCGGCGTCTCATTGATCCTCGCGAAACCAGTATCGAGTGGCTGTTCGGAGTAGTTACTCCTGCATCCTCGGGAGCTGGTCCTGAAATCAGCCTTTGAACTCGGACATTTTAATTCCACTGTGGATGCCTATGGGGGCCTTTAAAGCATAAAATTGCTTCCTCCTTGTTTCCCTCTTTATCCTTGGCTGAAGAGTGCGAGGAGGAAGCTTCTCTCTTTGCCCCAAAGATATTCCTTCCATGGTATTTCCGAAATGGACCCAGTTTCAGCTCCTTCATGGACAGCACTCTCTTCTTTATTCTAAGCCCTTCTTTCCCAAACTGCGCTCTTTCATGGACCACCTTAATGTCTTTGGCCAAATTCATGGGCCATCGGGACCATGATTTATTTAACACTAGAGGCCCGTTGCACAAAATTGGTGCATGGGTAGGATATCTAGGCCTGGCGGGCAATCAGGGCCTTCTGGCTGCCCGCTGGGGGCTTCCTTCATTGCTCACCACCCCCTAGTGGTAAGCACATGTCATAGCGAACAGCAGAGCTCCCGGTTTTCCAGTCAAACTCCCATGAGCACACTTTGTATATTAGCCTTTTATATAGAGAGATATTTCTTAAAGTAAACTCAGCATGTTGACAGGGGAAATTTTATCATAAGAGAAACAATGTTCATCCCGGCCAGTTTAGGTCAGTGGTTGAGCGTTGACTGATGACCAGGAGGTCACGGTTCAATTCCAGGTCAGGGCACATGCTCAGATGGTGGGTTCGATCCCCAGTAGGGGGTCTATAGGAGGCAGCCAATCAGTGTTCCTCTCTCATTGATGTTTTTCTTTCTCTTCCTCCCTCTTCCTCTCTCTAAAATCAATAAAAACATATTTTTTTAAAAAAAAGGAACAGTGTCCAAATCAAAAAATATTTTGAAGAACACTGGAATCAATGCAATCGGTAGGAAATGTTAATCCCACCTGTAACCCTATCAGGAGAGTAATATTTTCACTATCGGCAGCATTCAATCCAAGTCGGCTTCTCACACTGATATCCCCTCGAGGAAGCCAAGGTGGACCTGAGCTCTGAGAAGCCATGCTTGCTCCTCCAACCTCTCATCTCCTGAGTCCTGGCTCCTGAAAAGTAAGAGCATAGACCAACTGCCCCATCAAAGCGGACATGCCGCTTCTAATGGGTGAATGGAATGATCAGTGCCACACTTACTGGGCTCAAACTAGAGGCCCAGTGCACAAAATTCATGCAAGAATTCAGCTACTGCACCAACTTCACCCTGGCATCTGGGACCTGGGCTTCCCTCACAGCCCTAGCTTCATCCAGGAGGATGTCCAGTGTAATCAGCATACAGTGGTACCTCGAGATACGAGTGCCCTAACATACGAGATTTAGAGATACGAGCCATCGAGCGAGCGATTTTTGCTTTGAAATATGAGCAACATTTGAGATAGGAGTAATTGCACGGATTGGCTGGCTGCACACGACCCACCAGTTTACCGTGACTCAAGCGTCTCATAGTTTCCCACACCTCACGGTTACGGAACGAATTAAACTCGTATCTCGAGGTACCACTGTATTATGCTTTTATTATTATAGATAATAATCATTGTTAAGTACTAAATATGTTCCAGGCCTTGTGCAGAGTACTGAATACGTACTTCTTCATCTTTATATCAACATCAAGTAAATCCTGTTTTAACCAACTTTCCCAGTGTTTACAGCATATTGATTTCAGAGAGGAAGGGACAGGGTGAGAGAAATAGAAACATCAGTGATGAGAGAGAATCATTGATCAGCTGCCTCCTACATGCCCCACACTGGGGATCAAGCCTGCAACCCGGGCATGTGTCCCGACCGGGAAATCAAACCATGACCTCCTGGGTCGTAAGTCAACAATCATCCACTGAAACGTGCCGGCTGGGCCCAATGTTGACAGCTTTTCATATTGAAATCATTTCAGCCTTGCGGACAAATTGCAAAAATAGTACATAGAGTTTCCATATAAGGTTCACCCCTAATGTCATCATTTTAAATTATAGTTCTGTTATTGAGACCAGGAAACTAACATGGATGCAATGCTATTGACTCATTTTCAGACTTTTTTTTCCCCCCAGTTTTGCTCTTTTATTCCAGTCCAGATCCCACGCTGCCTTTTCTGGTTGTGACTCCTGAGTCCCCTCCACGCTGTGAGGGCTCCTCAGGCTTTTCCTGTCTTCTGTGCCTCCCAGGACCTTGACTATTTTTGAAAAGTGCAGTCAGGTGTCTTACAGAACATCCCCCAGTGTGGTCCACCTGGTGGTTTCTTGTGACTTGATGGAGGTTATGCATTTTTTTAAAATATATTTTATTGATTTTTTTTTTTTTTTTACAGAGAGGAAAGGAGAAGGATAGAGAGTTAGAAACATCAATGAGAGAGAGACATAGATCAGCTGCCTCCTGCACGCCCCACACTGGAGATGTGCCCACAACCAAGGTACATGCCCTTGACCGGAATCAAACCTGGGACCTTTCCGTCTGCAGGCTGACCCTCTATCCACTGAGCCAAACCGGTTTCGGCAAGGTTATGCATTTTTAGTGAGATGCTGCGCCCTCCTTGGTGAAAACTATTAAAGATGCACTTCCGATTTTTAATGAGAAAAAAATGTCAAAAGTGGTTGTGTGTATGAGTGTGCGTATGTATGTGTGTGTACCTTCCCTGTGCCCACCCCCCTCTCCCCTGGCACCTAAAGCAGAGGTGCTAGAGGCCCTACCTCTTTGGTCCTCCATGGCTATTGGTGGCTGTCACAGGCTGCCACTCACAAACAACATTGGAGCCGAAGAAGCTCCAGGAAGTACCCTGGAGCAGACAGGATGAGGTGATGGTGCTACCAAGTGCCAGGAGGAAGGGCAGCTGGTCTCGGGTCTCCCGCAACCCAAGACAGTGATGCCATCTCCTAGCGGCGGCCCACGATCACCCCCTTCTTTCTGGATACAAGGCCTTCGGAGAGCCGAGCCTCAGGTCCTCTCTCCTCACAACATTGCCCTCACCTCTGTTCCTTTGCTGATCTCCGGGCCAGGAGGCCCTGAGGTCTGCCAGTCTCTGCCGCAGGCAACCAGCAGGCTCGGGCCCTCCTGCCAGGGGGAGAATTTGCCACGTTAGCAAGTGAGATCCCCATCGCATCTGAGCCACGGGGTATGTGTCCTGGTGACAGAAATGCGGATTTACTCTTCTGACCTCACGCTGAGCCTCCCTCACCCTCAGCTGTGCGGGGCGGGCCGCAGCTCCCTGTCTGCTTAGGAACCTTTCAGTGGGCATCAGGCGCCTGCAGACATCCTTGCAGTGGACGGCGGAGTCAGCAGGCCTTTGCAAAGCCTTTCTTCCTCCGCCCCCTCCGAGCTTGGGGTCCTGAGCGGCTCAGAGTCAGAACGGATCTGATCCTCTCTGAAGGAATACAGTGGTACCTCGAGATACGAGTTTAATTCGTTCCGTAACCTTGAGGCGTGGGAAACTATGAGATGCTCAAGTTGCAGTAAACTGGTGGGTCGTGTGCAGGCGGTTGATCTGCACGATTACTCCTATCTCAAATGTTGCTCATATTTTAAAGCAAAAATCACTTGCTCGACAGTTCGTATCTCAAAAAATCTCGTGTGTTAGGGCACTTGTATCTCTAGATACCACTGTACCTGAGGGTCCCAACCCATTATTCCAAGTCATGCAGGGAATGAACTTACTCATGCCTCCAACAGATGCTTCCTAGGTGCCTGCTATGAGCCAGGCTGAGTGCCAGGGATACCATCATGAGCAAAAGGGCTGTGACCCTGCCCCCTCACACACACCCCCCAGAGCTCCCCACTGGTGGAGGCACAGGATAAGCAAGTGGGAAGTCCAAGTTCAACCCAGAACGCTGTGATGTGGGCTTTGAGTGCTGTGGACATTACAGCGGTACCTCGAGATACGAGTGCCCTAACATACGAGATTTTTGCTTTGAAATATGAGCAACAGTTGAGATAGGAGTCATCGCGCGGATCGGCCGGCTGCACATGACCCACCAGTTTACCTCGACTCGAGCGTCTCATAGTTTCCCACGCCTCAGGGTTACGGAACGAATTAAACTCGTATCTCGAGGTACCACTGTATAAAGAAGAAGATGGAGGAGTTTATGGAGCGATGAAGTATAGACCCATGAAAATAGCCAGTGAGCATCAGGGAATGCGCAGAGTCCCGTGGAGGAAGCGTGTAGAGGAACTACACGGAAGAGTGTCTTTCCGTGTAGAATCTCCTTGTGGATGCAGTGCAGTCAGCGATCTGTTCAGAGTCAGAGCTGCAGGGAAAGGGCCTTTCTTTCCTGGCCACCTGTGCCACTTGCAGCAGGTGCCTCTGCTGTCCTCCTGTGATTGCGCTTCTCATTCCGGTTCTTGTTGCGTCTACACTGTCTGGTCATTACTGTTCCCCTCACATGGCTTTCTCATACCGTCATGCTATTCATTGCGGGCTCGACGCTCTTCGATGATGATTCCTTTCATTTTACCTTTATTAGAAGGTCCTTCAGTGACTTACGCTGCTTCCTTGGGTGGTGGAAAAGCCGCCTTGCACTTCCCAAGAGATCCAGGGCCTCCGATGGCTGTGCTTGGACACTGGCTCCTCAGATGATGTCTTTGGTTCTGAACTTGAGGCCCCAAACCGGCAGCAGACACTCCGCACACCAGAGCCGTGCACATTGGGTACTGCGTATTGATTAGCTATTAGAAATGACAGTTCCGCTGAAACCGGTTTGGCTCAGTGGATAGAGCGTCGGCCTGTGGACTGAAGGGTCCCAGGTTCAATTCCGGGCAAGGGCATGTACCTTGGTTGCAGGCACATCCCCAGTAGTGGGCGTGCAGGAGGCGGCTGATCGATATTTCTCTCTCATCGATGTTTCTGGCTTTCTATCCCTCTCCCTTCCTCTCTGTGAAAAATCAATAAAATATATTTTAAAAAAAGAAATGACAACTCCTGCTGCTGAACAGCTGCCTGGGGAGGCCAGAAATGGCTCAACCATGGGAACCTAAAGTCTCCTCTCGTCCTCTCTATGGGCCAGCTTTGCTTCCTACATAGCTTCTGGGGAGCCTTGAAAACAGAGACCAGGGATCTTTCCATTTTTCTCCTTTTTACCTGCCCATGTACCCACTACTCAGTCTGTCTTAGGGCTCCCACTCTCACCTCCAATTATAATCGCCATCATCATTGCTGACCTGTATTGAGTTCCTACTGTGTGCCAGCCACTGTACGAAACTACTGCATACTTATCTCATTTAATCATCAATAGCCCTATTTTCTGAATGGCTGTTATCCCCTTTCACAGATGAGAACAGTGAGCCACAGAGAGGTTCGGTAACTTGCTCAAGACCCCTCAGCAGGCCCTGGCCGCTTTGGCTCCCGTGGACAGAGCCTCAGCCCGTGGACTGAAAGGTCCCGGGTTCAATTCTGGTCAAGGGTACATACCTGGGTTGCAGACTCCCGTCCTTTATCGGGGCAACCAATCGATGTGTCTTCTTTCTCACATCCATGTTTCTGTCTCTCTGCCTCTCCCCCTCTCTTCCACTCTGCCTAAAAATCAATGGAAAAAAACAGCCTCGGGTAAGGATTAACAGCAACAAAAATCCCTCCGCTACTAAGTGATCTTGTTAAGATTCAAACCCGGCCTCTGGCCAGGACCCCTGATGCCAGCGCGGCCCTGAGGTCGGCCTCAGCGGATGTGAGACAGAAGGAGGATGTGCTTCGCACGCAGTATTTGTGTGGCCACACACTAGGATTTAGGTCGGAGCCAAAGACGAGGTTTTCAGGAGCGGAAACCAGCGTTTACTAGGCAGCAAGTGCAGAGCCAGCATTTGAGAGCAGGTCTGCCTACCTTCAGAGCCTGCTGTTCTGAACCCCTCTGTCCGCCCATCACCTCCCACATCCCGCCGTCTGCCAGCTCCTGTTTCACACGCTCTGCCATTTATGCTCTGTCTTCACCGCCACTGCCCTGTCCGCGTGGCCCCCGCTGGCCTTCCTCCACCTCCAGCTCCCTCCCAGCTCTCAGGACCTGTCACTTCTCTCCTCGAGCAGCTTCAGACGGAGACCTGCCGCCACCCCCATGTCACAGGGCCCTGTATCTGCTGCCCCCAAGCGAGTCCAGGCCTGCAACCTCTCAACCCTGGCTGCTCAGGCGTGGCTCACGCTTCTCCCCTTACCAAACAGAAATCACCTCCCAGGCTCAAATCAGGCAGCCCTCCCCCAAGTTCAAGTTCAATTGCTTCTGGGGGTAGAACTTTTTTTTTTTCCTTTTTAAATACTAGGTACGTCGCAGAGCAGCCTGAGAAAGTGGTGACTCGCCCAGGCACACACATCCTCCATCTGAGGCCCACAGAGCTGGGGGCCTGAGAAAATCCTTCGTATGGGAAGGAAGGGGTCCTTAGAGAGGAGGCCAGCTGGACGGTTGATGGGAAACAGAGAGCTCCACCCTGTCCTGTCTCTTTAAATGGGATGAGTTAAGCAGTTTCCCCCTCATAACAACACTGATAGCAGAATCTTGTCTATAGACTCTTATCTCTAGATTGCTAGCTGTGTGTCGGGCACCGTGTGTGTAGTACTGTACTGACGTAACTTCACGTCATCCTCAGAAAAACACTGGGGGTGGGTGTCTCAGGCTTCTCGTCCCATTGGAAAGATTAAAAAAGTCAAGGCTGAGCATAAAGTGTCTGTCATCACTCAGCTGCGGCCCTGGCAGGTGGCTCAGCTGTTGAAGCATCTTCCCATGCACCAAAAGCTTGTGGGTAGATCCCGATCGATGTTTCCCTCTCACATAGATGTTTCTCTCTCTCTCTCTCTCTCTCTCTCTCTCTCTCTCTCTGGCTTTCTCTCTAAAATCAATACACATATCCTCAGGGGAGGAGTAAAAATAAATAAATTGGAGCAGCCTGACAGAAGTGAATAAACAGACCCTCCACGTGTTCCAGAAACTTCCACTCGTGCGGACACCGATAATTTGCAAACTCACATCGGTGCTTGAATCTCAGTGAGAATGAAAAGCTACTTCATCCCCGACTGGCGCTGCAGAAAAAGCTTACTGTACACTCTGAAGAATTTAAATATTCATAATGTAATTAATGCGGTTCAGTCACACGCACTCGCACGCGCACACACACACACCCAAGGAAAAACACCTTCAGACTTTTTTAAAAACCGCTTAAGCACTTATCGATGGAGAACTTTCATAACTCTCGAAATGGAAGCGTCACCCCTATCTCTACAGGTATTTTAAAATGAATTGAATTAATCATAGGCTTAAAAGTCTCTTGCGATCTTCGTTAACTTCCCTGGGTTTAATTAAAACATCTGTGCACTTTTAATTTATCGATTCATCCGACTCATATGTCATGTTTTTAACACACCCCAGCATGCTCGGCATCATTTTTAACCCGATTCCCACTTAACGAAAGCAATTAAATTCACCCCGGATTAATTAAAGCGTCTATACTTTCACGCTTAAGTCAGCGTGTGCCTCTTTCCCCACGTGGCCCCCGACTGTCATACATCTGACACACCTGATGAGGTTTTCGTCCTTCTCGAAACTCTTCCCTGCGTTGCCTTCCCGCTTATTAATGTGCCGCTTGACACGACGGGAGCGAGGAGGCCGGCGCACCTGCGCCCTGCCCCTGTCCGTCAGCGGCGCCCTCTGCCTGGCTCTCTTCTCGGGGTCCTGCTGGGTCTTGCCCCCGCCGAGAGCAGCTAGGGATGGGGGAGACGCTCGAGTGCCTGCGTGTCCGGGTGGGGGGCCGTTCGGGTCGGAAGTGCCCATCGTGATCAGAATGGCTGGTGATCTTTGCCTCTGTACAGTGGTACCTCGAGATACGAGTTTAATTCATTCCGTCACCTTGAGGCGTGGGAAACTATGAGATGCTCGAGTCGCGGTAAACTGGTGGGTCGTGTGCAGCCGGCCGATCCGCGCGATGACTCCTATCTCAAATGTTGCTCGTATTTCAAAGCAAAAATCGCTCCCTCGACGGCTCATATCTCAAAAATCTCGTATGTTAGGGCACTCGTATCTCGAGGTACCACCGTATTCGCATCATCAGCCCTTGGTTCTGCTTTCTGACTCCTTCCCTCTTCCTGCACTGGGAGTCTCTGACTGCTGTGCCCATTTAATGGGGAGGAAAAACGAGCCTTGAGGTCCACAGGCTTCTCTCTGGGGAGCATTGAGTCAGGGAGCCACCCAGAGGGTGGCACACGGTGCCCGCACCAGCTGTTTCACAGAGCGGTTCCCTCAGCCATGACCGCGCTGGGCTTATCCGGCTTCCAGCTGATTCCTTGATTTTTTTCCAATCTGAGAAGCGGAGGATTCTCTCTCATTATTATTGGTATCTCTACTTAATTCCTAAGGACACTGCATGTCTTTTCATACTTTCATGGGCTGGTTGTGTTTATGTTTCTATGTCCTCTACCCAGGATTTCATTCCTCTGCCTTCCTATTGATCAGAACACACTCTAGTGTGTTTCAGATATCAAACTTTGTTCTGTAAAATGCGTTAAAATGTCTTTCTTACCCAAACCAGTTTGGCTCAGTGGATAGAGCATCAGCCTGGGGACTGAAAGGTCCCGAGTTCGATTCCAGTCAAGGGCATGTACCTTGGTTGCGGGCACATCCTCAGTGGGGGGTGTGCAGAAGGCAGCTGATTGATGTTTCTCTCTCATCGATGTTTCTAATTCTCTATCCCTCTCCCTTCCTCTCTGTAAAAAATCAATAAAATATACTTTTAAAAAAAGAAAGGGAGACATTATTTGAAATTCCCTCTGCCTGATTAAGCCTCTTCGACCATTGCTACTTTCCTTCAGATACTCTCTCTCCTGCCACTCCAAGTAGATAGGACTTGCCTTCCTTAACACAACAGACACAAGTGGCTTGTCCTCTTACTTCCTCCCGAGTAATGAACCCAGAAAACTCACCTCATCCCTGACAGGGGACTTGGGTGGAAGGAACGTAATCTCTCGCTTGATCATTAAAATGAGCTTCCCACCACTTAGGTGGGTCTAAATCGTGTCATTTTTCTGTCATCGGCCTGTTAGCTTGTCAGTCGTTAGTGACAACAGTAATTTGTCTTCTCCTGGAGCCTTAGAGCGTCCATTTACCAGGTTTAGTGAAACAGGAATAGTCACTCGGTACAAACATCTTAATTAATTTTAAGTAGAAGCTCGAATGCACAGTGTTCTGCTCCTGAAAGCCTTTAGGGAGAGGGGAGAGGGTGGGGGACATAAAACACTCTGCACGTGACCCCGGAACCACCTACCACCACAGCCTGGGAGAACTGGGGGAGGAGCTGGCGGTGGGTGTGGACGTGTGTGTGCGTGTTTGTTTGTGTGTACACGCACCTTTGTGAACTATGACATTTTTCATCTTATTAACCCTGGAATTCCGTTTGGAAATACAGGTTGAGCCGAGACCGGTTTGGCTCAGTGGACAGACCATTGGCTTGCGGACTGAAAGGTCCCAGGTTCGATTCCGGTTGGGAGCATGTACCTTGCTTGCGGGCACATCTCCACTGTGGGGCATGCAGGAGGCGGCTGATCGATGTCTCTCTCTCATCGATGTTTCTGACTTCCTATCTCTCTCCCTTCCTCTCTGTAAAAAATCAATAAAATATATTTTTTTAAAAAAAAGAAATACAGGTTGAAATTCATGAGAAAACATCCATTCGTGGCAAACCAGGTGGCAGCTACTGTTTTGAGTCCTTGAGCCCACGATCTCTCTTAACACTTCATCCACTCGGAGAGTCGATATTCTGGAAGGGACAGTGGATCTCCGAGAAGTGCAGTGATCTTGCCAAAATCCCTCAGGAAGGGATGGGCTAGGTCTTATACCCAGTTCTTCCTGGCACCCAAACCCTTGCTCTTGCCACTTCTATTCCCTATTATTGTTGGGCAAGGTGCAATGTCAGAATTGTCTGTCCTAGAACCTGATATTGAAAAAATCGCATGGATGTCATGATAGTCAAATTATGAGAAGTGTTACTCATACCAGAGGTCTCCAGTTCACAGCCAGCCTCTGAGAAGAGGTCTAGGCTGAGCCTTCTGTTCTGGAATGCTCTGTCTGGGTTGAGTTACGTCTGCAAATGAATGTTACCCAAGGAAAGGTCCTCTCCGTGCAGGTCAGCTGAGCGACCACTGGGGGGCGCTCATCTGGCATGTGCACTCTGCCCTGATGGCAATGGATTACTAGAGAGTTTCACTCATCTGTCACCGGCCTTCTGCTTTTTAACGTGACATCAGCCGAGTCACCGAGCGCCCCACTTGCCAGAGAACATCGCAGTGTTTGGCATTTTCTGCCACACTCCCGGCAAGCATGCCGCAAACATATTGAAGGAAGGCTACATTTAGACTGAGGAGAACTCTCTGACCTGCCTATTCTCCTTTCCCCCACCCCCTGAGTAATTTAAATAGGTCACCTTTTAAATTTGATTTCCTAGGCAACTGATTTTAAATAAAACCCATTCTTACCTTCTAGACAATCCTAGTTTTTTTTTCACTGCTTAGAGTGTATACAGAAGAGACACCGTTTCAATATGAATAAAGAAAATAATCCTAAGTGTCTTTTATTAAGGAATAAAAATAATTATTATTTGCTCCTTATTTTCGATCCTCTCCCACCTCCTGGTGGAATATACCCTTGGTCATATGTCAGCTGTTGAGATGTTTTTGTTTCAGGTCAGATCCCCAGAAAAAGGGAAGGGGTCCCTACAGACATGGGTCTGTCTGTCCACATCTTTCATGTATGGCTATGTGATGCTTTGCCCACAACCTTCCCACGTGGGAATGCCTGATTAACAGAGCCCAGGAGGAAGATTTCCTTAATAAAACCAATATTGATAAGAGCAGCACCAGAAGGGAATCAGCCAAGATAAACCAGGCCCTGTCTGTCTTCCAGCAGCTTACAGTGTCTTTGAGAAATCAGACACTCACAGAGGAAAGCTAATTACTATCAAACCTGAGCAGGAACATGACAGGAAGACGGGGTTGATGGGACGGGCGGGCGGGCCGTTGACTAGGGAGTGATCTGATTAGATGTACAATCGCTTCTTGGGCTGGGGAAACCAGTCAACACATGTTGAATTCTTGGATTCTCTGCCTTGCAAATCCCAGGGAAACCAAGATGCGGTGTGACATCTCTGTGGGTCATGTCTGGAGGTCTCTGAAGGCCACGTCCAGAGCCCGGAGCCAGGTCCCCATGTCAGGCTCACAGAGAAGCCAGGTTGGAAATGTAGACTCTTTGTAAACCCGTCGGAGGTGAGACGTTCAAAGCCTGAAGGCGACCATCCCACTCTCCATCTCTCAAAGAGCAGGAGTGGAACGACTGAGGCCAGATGGGCGCAAACTGTTGGCAACCCCCTACCAGTCGGTCCCCACTAGCTTTCAGCCTCCTTCCCATCAACAGCTGCAAGAGGGTCCCGGCTGAGACGGAAGCTGCTCATGACAGCACGGCTCCAGCCTGCCCTCCCCTTCCTGCTTTCTGAAATAGGCCAGGCACACTCAT
>PVJN01036313.1:0-21579 GCA_004026805.1 Lasiurus borealis | reverse complement strand
CCCAAACCCCCAGTGTCTTGTGTTCATTGGTTATGCTTATATGCATGCATATTTGATAGGGATACCTCAAACAAGCTGGTCATGAATGAGAGGATGAAAGTTTTCTGTGATGTCTTTAGAGTGTTAGCCCAGGCTCTACCTATCTTTCTGTTCTTTATTCTTCACCAAGGGTATCTTTTGAAGCAGAGAAGCTTTAATGAATACATTTAGTATTTGCAGTACAGCAACATTAGTGGTGAACAATGAATATCTATAGTCCTTCTGGTTATTTCATGTTCTCCCATTGGTCACTGAGGGTAAAACTTAGATTGATGGGATGCCTGTTTTCTTTCTTACTATTCTAATCTATAGATCTAAAAGCCTAAGCGACCATTAGGAGGGAATGACTGATGGGGCCTGCTGGCCAATCCCCTGGTCCCTCCCCCTGGCCAGCAGGTCCTGATTGCCCAATTGGGACTGGGCCCTCAGGCTGGGATGGGGAACTGGGGTGAGTGGTGGGAGACAGGGCCCCTTTACCAGGGGGCCATGGGCCAGCTCCCTCCTTGGGGCCAGTGACTAACTTCTTGTGTCCTTCCCCCCTTACTCCTCCTGAACAGGGAACTGGGGATGGATGGCAAGGGAAGGAGGAGGCGGGGAACCTGATCGGCCCTGATCACCTGCCAGGCCTAGGGACCCCATCCCTGTACGAATTTCGTGCACTGGGCCTCTAGTTTGTCATAAAGTATCTTCTACCCTCTCATATGGTGGGGGACTTGTTTTATAGGTTTTGTAAATAGCTGCTTTTTATATTTCTAAACTGAAAAAATATGTGATTAAGAGTGGGAAGGGCTGGACCAGTGCCCAGTGAGCAATGAGTGATATTTCTTTCTCTCTCTGCCCCCTCCTTCCCTCTCTCTCACCTGTGCAGATATAGGTTGAATGGGGGGAGGGTGCTAGTACATTTAACCCATGGTTGGGCAGGGTCACTAGACCTACAAAATTTCTTTTCCTTCTCATTTTATGTACTTAAGAAAAAAAATAAATCTCACTGCCATCCCTTAGCTAAGTCACTTTATGGATTACCCTTTAACTGCCTTGATTTACGTATTTTGGGTCAGCCCACTGTTTCAAGTTTGTTCAGTTTAAATGAACTATTCATTTTGGCAGTGTTCTAGCCAAAGAGAGCTGTCTGGAAAACTTTTAAGGATTATCATGAGTGTCCAGCCAGGAGAGCTTCTGGCTTTAGTGCCTGGGGCTGAAACCAACCAGTGAAACAAAGCTTTGTGATAGGAAAGACTGGAGGGAGCCAAAAACCTCATGATAAATGAATCCTTTTCTGTTTTCATTTAAGTGGCTACTCTCTGTCCCTTGTTTTGGACTGGCCATGGGAAGGCCAGACCCACTCGTCAAGAAGAAGCCATGCTTTGGGTTTCTTTCACTTTTACTATTGTTCTCCTCTTTAATGCATTCTTGCCTCTGAATTTTGCTCTGTGTAATTTGCATATTTATATAAAATACTAGGGCACTTGGACTTAAGGGCTTTTATGCAGAATTTATTTCTAGTCAAGATTACATGGCTGCCCAGGTGAGTCAGACATATGATAATGAGGTATTTCCATCCTAGCTGGTTTGGTTCAGTGGATGGAGAGTCAACCTGGAGAATGAAGGGACCCAGGTTCAATTCCCGTCAAGGTCACATACCTTGGTTGCATTTTAATTTTAAAAATGAGATAATATAATACTTCTTTGTAACATTCATTTCCTCTCAATATCTCATGGATATTTTTCTATGATGATCATGTTCATACTGATCTCTATTAGCTTTTTAAAAGACTGCGTATTTCAATTTGTAGTGTATAATTCCAAATTACTTCTAATTTTTTTCTGTTAATAATGCAATGTTCAGTATTTCTTTATGATACATTTGTTTAAATTCAACTGTTATATCAAAGACCATGCAAAACTCTAAACCTTATGAAATATTGTCAAAATGTCTCTTAAAGTTTGTACTGATGGGTAGTATACTAACATTCGGTGTCTACTAGTTATTTGTTAGGAGGTAAAGGTAGGATTTGTATCATAATTTTAACTTTTTGGTCCTTTCTTCATTTTTACCTAGAAGCTAACAAATGTGTTATCTCTCTGTCTTTTGATTTAATCAAAAATATTTTTTCCATTTACCACAATTTAAATGGTTAATCATAGTAGGGACTTTTTACACAGCCTCTTTGAAAAGAAGTGGACTAGCAAATATTTTGTTGTGATTACACATCGGCTTCCAGTATATATTTTGTGATTTAGAATAGAGAACTTTTTGTTATCTTTTGGGTCAGTCCATGGGTTTTGGCTGCCTTCCAGCGAGGCCAAAGTTAAAAATATCTGAGCTCAAAGGAAGTAGAATAGTGCTATTGGTTAATTGTAGTATGTGGTAAAAATTGGGAGGATTTGGTTTTTATTCTGGATGAGAACAAATGTTTATGAGATAAACATATATAAATCTGTCTCTGCTCCTAGTTCCTGGCACAGAGCTCTATAAAAACCCTCACAATATCCTAATTGATAAGCTACCTCTTGTTCTAATATTTGTTTTTTATCCCATTCCTGGCACAAGTTTCTATAAAACTTGTAAATTCCTAAGTGATAAGAGCACTAGGAGCATCTTTTGTTCTAATGAGGTGGTTGGGTGGGCTCTCCTAAATGGGGGCTGGTCACCAGAAGGTCTAAGCAATGATTAAAAGATTAGAATTTTCAGCCCCACCTCCCATTCTCCAGAGATGGGAGAGGGGCTGCAGCATGTGTACGTGAGGAAGCCTCTGGTAATAACGGCAACATACAGTATAGAAGTGGGGGAACCGGGATTTGTTAACAATGTCCTATTTATATTAGTAGATCTAACACAGCTTAATTTATTTTCTAAATGGACCTGTCTTGGTTCTGTCACCTCTGATTCATGCATTTTTAAAAAATGTTTTAGTTTCTCCATTCTTACAGTAAAGGATGATGATGCTTTGAAATATCCATGAACTCTCCATTGATTTTGAAATAACCAGTTTGTTTTCTCTTTTTACTAGGAATCATAGTTTTGTAATGTCCGTGACTTCCTTAGCAGTCATTTGAGACATCTTAATGCTGTTTGCATTTTGGTATTAAAGGTTTTATATAGTCAACAGGTGTTTCCTAGCATTTCTTTAATGTGTGGCAGTGTTCCTGTAGTTTATAGTCTAGTTCTTGTAGGTACCCATGCAGGCACTCTGGTGCTGTCATTGTACAGGAAAGAGAAGCACTGTGAAGGATAAAGCAGCTATGGTAACATCTGAACATCTGAGCTGACCTTTGAGGGACAGTTAGTGTTTTGTGCTTGAGCATTAAGATTTCAGTATTCTTGCAAGGGTTTTTAATTATCAACTGGAGGACTCAGGCATTTGCTATATAAAGTTACATATACCACTGTATCCCCACCACAGAGGTCCCTTCTGATTTTAGGATTCCTCTACCAGAGGTGTCAGGTAGTTTCCTAATTTACAGTCTTTCTCTTTTAAAATCCTTTTAAGGCATCAGATTATGCATGGTTGCAAATCTGAGTTCCTGAAAATAACTGAGTCACTACAGCTGGTTTTATTCTGACTAGTGGCATGCTAATGACAAAAAAAAAAAAAATCCACAAACACACACACACACACACACACACACACACAAAAAAAAAAAACACTTCTTCCCTCCCATTGCCTGTGACAGGCCTCCATATGTTCTGATTCAGTATATTTGGTTTCTTGCATCTAAAAGCATACATGGTAAATTTAAATTTATTGCTTTAAGAATAAAATATCCTAAACAGGATTTTAGGAATCTGTGGAAAGAATATTCATATCATTGGAGTCCCAGTGAAAGAGGAGAAAGAATGTGGTGCTGGAAATAATAATTATTGAAACATTTTCAGATTTGGCAGAAGACATAAACCTATAGATTCAAGAAGTCCAGTAAACTCAAGCAAGATAAGGTCAAGAAATCCACACCCAGACAGGTCAAAATCAAACTTGAAAATTAAAGACAAAGAATATATTTGAAAACTAACATATTATCTACAAGGGGATGATTATTGAAATGATTGTGATTTCCATCCCAGAAAATATGAAGGCCATAAGTGGTACAGCATGTGTGTGTGTGTGTGTGTGTACACACTAGAGGCCCCATGCACGAACTTTATGCAAGGGGCTCTGTCCTTGCAGGTCATTCAGAAGGACGTCCAGAAGGTTGTTCGGCTGTCCAGTCTAATTAGCATATTACACTTTTATCATTATAGATATTCATTTGTTAATCCTTACCCCAGGGTATTTTTCCATTGATTTTTAGAGAATGTAGAAGGGAGAGGGAGAGATAGAGAGAAACATTGATGTGAGAGATAGACATAGATTGGTTGCCTCCTGCACAAACACTGAACAGGGCTGGGGAAACGTGCTACCAAGGTACATACCCTTAACCAGAATTGAACCTGGGACCCTTCAGTCCAAGGGCCAGTGTTCTGTCCACTGAGCCAAACCAGCTAGGGTAGTGGTGCAGCATTTTTAAATTGCTAAAAGAAAATAAGTCAGCCCAGGATTCTGTATCAAGCAAAAATTAGCTGTCATGAATGAGTGTGAAACAAAGACATTCTCAGTGAAGAAAAAGCTAGAAAATTCACAGCCAGCAGATTTATTCTAAATAATAGCTAAAGGAAGTTCTTTGGACAGAAGGAAAATGATACATCAGGAATGAAGGAAGAGCAGTGGACATAGTAGATGTCTGGGTAAATATAATAGACTGTTCTCTTCTTGAGTTCTTTAAAATACATCTCTGATGGTTGAAAGCAAAAAATATCATTGCGATGGAGTTTGCAATGTATACAGATGTAATATTTAAGATTACTATAACTTAAAGGGGGAAAGGTAAAGAGATTTATATGGTAGTAAGGTTTCTACGTTCTACTTGAAGTGGTAAAGTATTGATTCTAAGTAGACTCTGAAAATATATTTAGATTGTAATCCCTAGAGCAATCACTTAAGTATATAAAGAGATATAGTAAAGCAACAATAAATTAAACTGAAGTACTAGTAAATATTTAGATATTGCAGAAGGAGGTAGGAATGAGGAAAGAACAATGGGACAGATAACATAATAAAAAAAAAGTAAAAACTCAAACACATCAATAATTACATTAAATATAGTCTAAACAAACAACCAAAATACTGAGATTATCATATTAGATTTTAAAAAATAACCCAGACATATGGTGTGTATAAGAAACTGACTTCAAAAATAATAATATAGAGCCGAGACCGGTTTGGCTCAGTGGATAGAGCGTTGGCCTTCGGACTGAAAGATCCCGGGTTCGATTCTGGTCAGGGGCATGTACCTTGCTTGCGGGCACATCTCCAGTGTGGGGTGTGCAGGAGGTGGCTGATCGATGTCTCTCTCTCATCGATGTTTCTGACTTTCTATCCCTCTGTCTTCCTCTCTGTGAAAAATCAATAAAATATATTTAAAATAATAATAATAATAATAATAATAATAATAATAATAATATAGGAAAGTTAAAATACCCACACCTGGGTATTTACTCCAGAGAAATGAAAACGTATTCTCACACAATAATCGATACACAAATGTTTATTGAATCCCTATAATTGCTAGAAGCAATAATTTGTGATACATCCAGATATTATGGAATACAAAGGAGTTACATGCAACAAGTTGGATGAATCTGAGAGGTATTATATTAAGTGAAAGAATCTAGTCTGAAAAGTTTAGATTCCATTTATGTAACAGTATTGAAAGTACACAATTATTGTGATAGAAAACAAATCAGTGGTCACCAGGAATTAGGGATGAGACTTTTTAGAGAGATGGCACTGCTCTGTATCTGATGTTGGCAATGGTTACTTGTGCTTACTACATTCATAGAGTTGTAGACTAATAAGAGTCAATTGACAAATAAATTAAAAAACATAAATAAAAAATATTTTAGAAAGCTCACTCTGGTTTGAGTTCCTTGGCTCAGGAGCAAGATTGGATTACCCTTAGAGAACTCTTTATTTGGGGGTGGGGTGGAGGAGTGTGAGCTGTTACAGAGTTGAGACCCCACCAAACCATAGCCCAGATCCTCTAAAATGTGTAGACAAAAATAAGAAAGTAGTTGATATATTCTTGAGAACAGAACCTTTCAGATATAGAAGCAAAGAAAATGAGGGGGAGAGAGCCTAGTTGTGTTGTGTGAGACCAGGGAACACAGAAATTCTTTGTTGGGATCTGCTAGGGAACTTGGATTGTAATCTGTTTGAGTGGTTTGCTGAGATAGTTTATTTTCATCAACCCAAAGCTGTACTCCTCAGTCTGGGTTGATAGGTACTTTGGAGGAAAATTGCCAAGGGAGAGCAGAGTGTAATAGCAGGAGGCCAGATGTGCACTACTAGAGTGAGAGTTCAGTGGGCAACAGAAAGCAGGGTTGGGTGAATTCGAGGATTTAGAATCCACAGAATAGCAGGGAAAAATGCTGGATTTCCCCCACTATGGCTCTGTCTTCTGTTTTCTAATACTGTAGTAAAGAAAAGTGTGATCTTTAGAGTAGGCAATTTGGGGAAACTCAAAAAGGAGACATCTAAGTGATGAAAGTAATCCCTTTTGTCATACCAACTGCTGAAATTCAATTTATTTTGTTATAGTTTTTTATTAAAAATACGTTTTTATTGATTTCAGAGAGAGAGAAAGGGAGAGATAGAAATATCAATGATGAGATGGAATTATCTATCTGCTGTCTCCTGAATGCCTCCTACTGGGGATCGAGTCCACAGCTGGGCATGTGTCCTGACTATAAATTGAACTGTGACCTCCTGGTTCATGGGTTGACACTCAATGGCTGAGACACACCAGCTGAGCTGTTACAGTTTTATTAGTTAAAAAATTTAGTACTAAATATTGATCACTAATTTTGTATATCCTGTATACTTTCCACCCAACTGCTCATATTGATAATTTGCAAACTATTGGCTATGTAGTCTCATCTAATAGTCGATAGGGGGAAAGAGTCAATTTCCCATTATCCATATTTAGACTGTTCAATTCATATTCACTTTCACCAATTTAAAATCTGCTGAGTCCATTTTCAGGAGGGAAGATGATATAGCCTAGTGGGCATATGGGCTTTGAAGTCAGAGGGACCTGGATCCATTCCTAGCCCATTAGTTGTGAACCTTGGCTAAGTTACATACTTTTTCTGAGCTAGGGCTTATAGAACCTTTGCTTCACAGGGTTGTTGCAAGGATTAAGTAAATATTGGCATCATCCATCTACCCTCTAGCCCATATCGTCCTTCTCTATTACCACACTTTAGTTTACTATTAATTTGAAAATACATTTTAAAAAATTACGGTTCAGAAACCACGTAGAAATAATCCTAATAATACAAGTCTGAACTGCTGATTTGCTCTAAGCAGTATTCCACATTTGCTACTCCTCTGCTCTGTTACCATGGCTCAGTCAGAGTTGATAATATTGCTGAAGACTTCCAAAGACTGAAATGTTGCTCTGAGAGGACCAGAGAGAAAAATCTGCTTTTATCCTCAAAAATTGCCAGATAGTTCTTGTGTGTTTAACGTGTGGGTTGAAGTTCTGTCATGATCTGCAAAATATAGTGTACAGTTTTGATATAATGAATCAGAAGACACTGCATGTGAAAATGTGCATTTCAGCCTGAATGTTCCTAAGCTGAATGAAGCATTCAGTGCCACATTGGCCTGGCCTATGGAGTGGATTCCAGAAGAGGGATTGTAAGAGATCCCCAGTCTGAAATAGATGAGCTCTGGCTTTTTGGCTAGGAAAAATAAGCCGAACTTAGTACAACCAGTGGTTTAAAATTCTCCACAAATCTTTGCACTACTGAACAGTTTTTTGGGGCTGCAAGTTTTGTTGTGATGGTGGTTTGATGCCTCTTCTGGTGGCTGCTAGTGATGATGGGACAGTATTGGTTTGCCTAGAGCTTGACCATACTGGGAGGAAATGGTACTTAGAATTTAGACATGCCCTTTTTAAGTTAAGCTTAAGTATGGTAAACAAGATCAAGAGGGATGCTATTGATGGATTTTGAGGCAAGGAAATAGATGGTAGATCAGATACAGTGTCCTGACAGGCAGAGGAGAAACTTAGTATTGTCATGTTAACTGTTTGCTAATGTCCACGCAAGAAAGCCTCATGGTTGGCACAGGAGGTCAGATTGTAGGGCAGTCCTCAGTCATGGCTGAGATATCTATCACCCATGCCTGGGACGTCATAAAAACTGCCCAGGTCCTGGAACTGTGGTAGGAGGTGGAAATATGGTTAGAGTAATGGAGTTAGAATCACCGGAGTTACTTCAGTGAGCTTATCTTATATTTTTCCAAGGTCAAGGCAGGACTATTCTTAGTGCATAAGGCAAGGCTGAGATGAGAGGAAGATTCTAATATTAAAAAGAGGTGAAAGAGGATGGGCAATGGGAACAACAGGAGTTATAGCATTTTTCAGGAGATTTTTCTGGCCTGAGCATATTTTTTTAGAGGTGCTTTTTTTCAAGTAATATATTTATACAAGCTATGCCTACATCAAATAGCATCTCCCTATTTCATTATCCTCGCCCTTGAGTCTCACTCACAGAAGCTATTACTCTGACATTTAACTTTATATTTCTAAATAACATGCTTATAATGTAATTTTTTTATTTTTTTCAATATTGGACATAATCTTGAGTCTTTCTCCTGGGGAAGATTAGCATTCTCTTACATTCTCAACCCACCCTTTCCTCTTCCCTCACCCTTAGGTGCTTATTTGTTCTCAAATAGTTGAGTGTTTAAAACAAACTTTTAAAATCAACTAAGTTTTTACATTATATAATGTAAATTACACTTATTTGGTTATGCCTTCATGTACTATGATTACTGCTTTTTTTTATTGTTTAAAGTATTACACATGTCTTCTTTTCCCCCCATCAACCCTTCTCCGGCCACTCCTACCCCACAGGACAAGCCCCTACAGCCCCAGAGTCCGTGTCCATTGGTTATGTTAATATGCATACATACAAGTACTTTGATTGATTTCTTACCCACCCTCCCCTGCTTTCCCTCTGAGGATTTGTTTGCTATTTCTCTGTCTCTGGATCTATTTTTGTTCACCAGTTTATGCTGTTCATTATATTCTACAAATGAGTGAAATCATGTGATATTTATCTTTCTCCGACTGGCTTATTTAGCTGAGCATAATGCTCTCCAGGTCCATCCATGCTGATGTAATTGGTAAACGTTCCTCCTTTTTTATAGCAGCATAGTATTCTATTGTGTAGATGTACCACAGTTTTTTAATCCATTCATCTGCTGATGGGCACTTAGGCTGTTTCCAAATCTTAGCTATGGTAAATTGTGCTGCTATGAACATAAGTGTGCATGTCTCCTTTCTGATTGGTGTTTGATTATTCCATGATTGCTTTTACTTCCTATAAAACATTTAGTGTTTTCTGGAATTAATTATTTCCTCCCTCCCCCTCTTTGGAATAGTAACCTCTGTATTGTCTGACAGAATTGTAAAACTTAATATAAAACTCATAAGATTGTATTTCCTTTTTCACCCTGCGAGACATTCTCCAACTTTGCCTCATAGGTCTGCTACATAGCTATCTTGGAAATATTCCTTAACTTGCCTATACATTATTTTAATTGCATTTATTGAGGTGACATTGGTTTGCAAACTATACAGATTTGAAGTGTACAACTCAATAAAATGTCATCTGTGCACTGCATGATGCGCCCACTGCTTCAAGCAAAGTCTCTTTCTGTCCCCATTTCCCCCTCCACCTCGCCCCCACCCTCCTTTCCCTGTGGCTATCACCACACTGTTGTCTGTGTCTAGACTCTAGGTTATATATACAGTGGTACCTCGAGATACGAGTGCCCTAACATACGAGATTTTTGAGATATGAGCCGTCGAGCGAGCGATTTTTGCTTTGAAATATGAGCAACATTTGAGATACGAGTAATTGTGCAGATTGGCCGGCTTCACATGACCCACCAGTTTACCGCGACTCGAGCGTCTCATAGTTTCCCACACCTCAAGGTTATGGGACGAATTAAACTCGTATCTCGAGGTACCATTGTGCATATATATATATATATATATATATATATATGTATATATATATATATATATATACTAGAGGCCTGGTGCACAAAATTCTTGCATGGGGAGGGGGCAGGGGAAGAAATCCCTCAGCCCACCTGCACCCTTTCCAATCTGGGACTCCTCAGGGGATGTCCGACTGCCTCTTGAAATCCAGAACCTCCTAACCGCTCCTTTGCCTGCCTGCCTGATGGCCCCTAACCACCTCTGCCTACCTGATGGCCCCTAACCACCTCTGCTTGCCTGCCTGATCACCCCTAACTGTTCCCCTACTGGCCTGATTGCTCCTAACTGCCTCTGCCTTCCCCTGCACCCAGGTCCCAGGATTCCCTCCTCAGGCCAGTTGCAGGCATCTAGGACCCGGGTTTTCCTCTCTCTGACAAGCTGCAGGCATCCATGACCGCAGCCGCAGGTGCTATCACCCAGGACTGCAGGGCAGGCGGCTTGTCCCTCTCTCAGGCTGCAGCCTGGCTGGTCCCCATTCCTGTCTCGTGAGCTCACTTGTGCCTGGCTTATCCCCATTCTTCTCTCATGAGTTCATTTGTGCCTGGCTGGTCCCCATTCCTCTCTCCCCAATGTTGAATGTCTGAGCCATTATGGATATTAGCTCTATGACCATTTGCATATTAGCTCTTTATTATATAGGCTAATTTATTTTTTGCTAATCCCTTCACCTTTCATCCAATCCCCCCATCTCCCTTCACTCTGACAGCCATCAGTCTGTTCCATGTATCCATGCCCCTATTTCTATTTTTTTTAAACCTAATTTCTTTTTCTGGGCTGTACATTTTCTTTCTTTGGTTTGTTCTCTTTCAGAGCAAATTGGAGCGTTGGCAGATCAGCATATTGTCCATGTGGCGTGTGGCGAGTCCCACAGTCTGGCCCTCAGTGATCGGGGCCAGCTGTTTTCTTGGGGTGCAGGGAGTGATGGTCAACTGGGACTCATGACTACTGAGGATTCAGTGGCAGTGCCCAGGTGAGAATGTCAGAAAAAGGAATCTGAGTTTTCAGATGTCAATTGTTGTATGTATTATTTCCAGAGTTGCTTTGTTAGACATCTTGTTTTAGTTTCTGCTTTCTTCATTTAATTGCTTCTCCTTTATAGAACTTGTCATAAAATTGTAATTATTTACAGAAGTGTGTATTTCAAATTAAAAAAAATGTGAGTAGTTTGGAAATGTACTCTATTCTAGTATCCTAATTGCTGACATATTTTTGAATTAAAAAAAATCTTTTCAAATAACCTTTCACATAATATTGCAAACCAAATACTCAATTAAGCACTTTAAACTAGAGTCCTATTATTAACCTTACTTTAATAATAGGCCAAATTACCCAAGCATTAAGAACAGCTAAAATACTAAATATGCATAAGCTGTTTAACACAATAATATTAACACAGTGGTTTAGAGTCTCTTAAATATTTACTTCTAAATCTTAGATGATTTAGCTAAATATCTAACAGATGTTTCACCACTTAAAAATAATAAAAAATATTGAAGTTATTTTCAAGTGTACTTTTTGGGTGATGTGCCCCTTTGTTGAGGGTTCTTTTTTTTTTTTTAATGTTTTTATTGATTTAAGAGAGAGAGAAAAAAGAGGGAGAAAGAGTTAGAAATATCAATACATCAACAATCATTGGCTGCCTCCTGCTAGGGATTGAGCCTGCAACCTAGGCATGTGCCCTCACTGGGAATTAAACTATCGACCTGTTGGTACATGGGTTGAAGCTCAACCACTGAGCCACTCGGCCAGGCTGTTGAGGGTTCTTAATGGTCAGAGAGGCCACAAGTTTATGTCCACCATTTAATTCCTGTTCCTTTATCCTACAAATATATACAAACCCCTTTTGTAGTACTTGTCATGTTCTTTGTAATTATTTATTTAATGATTATTTCTAGTATAAGCTGGGAGCTCTTGATGGCAGGAGACCTGGAGTATTCACTTTAGCACCACTTTTATTAGGGTGCCAGCACATACATTGCTCAGCACAAATCTCTTTAATAAATGGCCTCTCTTCGGACCTTGCCCAATTATTGCCCCCTTTAAAGGACAATATATTCTTCTTTCTTTTTGCCCTTTTTAGATTTTTGTCTTTTTAATCAAAAGCTGTTTTAAGGAAAAGAGGAACATGGAGGTAAGAGTGATTTGATTCACTTCCTGATTTAGAATAGGCAATGTCTCAGATTCATTATTTCTGAAAATTAATTTAATTTTGGAGGAAGATGTGAGAGTGATATAAGAAAAAAGGGTGCTATATTTTAATGAAATTATGGAAAAGATTTATAACATTAGTAACAAAAGTATTTCATTTGTTGATGATAAAGAATCAAAGGTTTTTAGTGCCATTTCATTTCAGAAAATGAAGTAATCTGTTATAATGGCAATTTAATTTTCATTAATTGTGTCTAACTTATGGATGACTTTTGAGACTTTGGTTTATGTATAATTTTACATTATAACTTAATTAAAATGAATTTATTAATTAATAACTTAGTATTGTTGAAAGTAACATAGCTTTGAAGTTAAATAGCCTCAGATACTAATATTGGCTCTATTATTTATTAGGGGAATGACCATGGCAAATTAACTTACCTAAGCTTCAATTTCCTGACTTAAAAATGTAGTTATGTATTGTATATCTTTACAAATTTATTAGGAGGATAGATTAGATGAGTAGGTAAAACACAATAGCCCGGCCAGCATTGCTCAGTGGTTGAGTGTTGACATGTGAACCAGGAGGTTATGGTTCATTTCCCAGTCATGACATATGCCCAGGTTGCAGGTTCGATTTCCTGTTGAGTGGTGTGCAGGAGACAGCCAGTCAATATGCTTTTTCTCTCTATTTCTCTATTTCTCTCTCTCTTTATATATATCCTCTGCTCTCTAGCTCAAGGATATAATTTCCTCATTTATTTTTGTCCTTTTGACATGCTTCCCTTCTGTAACTATGATTATAACAAGGGAAAGGTTGATCCATAAAGGAAGAATTGGAGAGAATTTGAGTGGAAACCGGTCAGAAAAAGGGCTGCTACTGTATAGATTTCTGAAACATTGGTCTCCTAGTCAGTAACTAATGTTCCAGTTTTAAAAAATAGTGGAGTTATAATAACTGTTGACACATGAAGCAACTTAGATGAATGTCCAGGGAATTATTCTGAGTGGAAGAAAAACCAATCCCAGAGGGTTAACTGGTATATGATTCTGTTTACGTAATATTCTTGGAATGACTAAATTTTAGAGATGGAGGATAGATTAGTGACTGCCAGGATCTAGGAATGGGGGAGGGAAGGAGTAGTCAGTCATAAAAATACATCACCAGAGAATCCTTGTGGTGTTGGGACTGTTCAGTATCTTAACTATGGTGGTGGATACATGAACATAAAGGTGATAAAAATAATACACATTAGAAATGAGTACAAGTAAAACTGAGGAAATTTGAATAAGATTGGTAGATTGTATTAATGCCAATATTCTGATATGGAGACAGTTTTGTAAAATGTCACCATTGGGGAAAGCTAGACAAGTATATAAGGGATCTCTCAATTATTTCTTTTCACTGCATGTGAAATCTACAGTTATCTCAGTAAAAAATAGTTGGGTACTATTTGCTACTAAATGCATATGCAAACTCTATTTTAACTTTTTATATCTGAAAAAATAAAACAGTAACAAAATTGATAGCTACCAAACTAATATCCGCCCCTATCTATTTCCTAAAATACCCCACTCCCAAAGGCATGTCCATCTGACTCTTTTATTTCTATGGCATCACTTAATGAAGAGGAGTGTGGCAACTTGTGAACATTAAAATAGAGAGCAGGAGATATTCCCAGGCTTCCCAACTCTCTTGGCAGTGCAAGGTACCTTACATGTTTTTGTTTTTTTTTTCCCATTTAATTCTTACCCCTGTGAAACAGGTACTGTTCTTATCTGTCTTTACACAAGCAAGCAGAGGAATGTGGTTTGAAAAGTAATCATATGAAATCAGGGTTTTGGAGGCATTGCTCTTAATATTTTTTTAATTGTGGTAAGAAAACACACAACATAAAATTTACCGTCTTCATCATTTTTAATGTACTGTAGTTCAGTAGTGTTAAGTATATTCATATGTGACCAATCTCCAGAACTTTTATCTTGCAAATATTAAGCTCTGTACCCATTAAACAACAATTCCCCATCTCTCTTCCCCTGAACCCCTGGCAACCACCATTTTACTTTGTTTCTATGAATTTGGCTACACAAGGTACCTCATAAGTGGAATCATATTATACAGTATTTGTCTTTTTGTGACTGGCTTATTATATAAGTTAACATAATGTCTTCAAGATTCATCCATGTTGCAGCATGTGTCAGAATTTTTTTCTTTTTAAGGCTGATTAATATTCCATTTATATGCCATATTTTGTTTATTCATTCATCTGTTATGGACACTTGAGTTGCTTCTATTTTTTTTTGGCCATTGTGAAAAATGCTACTATGATCATGGGTGTACAAATATCTCTTTGGGACCCAGCTTTCTATTCTTTTGGCTATATACTCAGAAGTGGAATTGCTAGTTCATGGCATTGCCCTCATTTTGAAAGTCATTCAGACACTAACCATATTCTTAGGGAATTCACTCTGTAGCTTTACTCCATTTGTCCCTAAATTGGAGATGACATGTGTGAATTAACAGAGGGTGTGGTAATGGGTTTATGTGCAGAAGGTTTTTTTGTGTCTTGAGGCAGAAGTGAAAGACCTAATAGAATTATATCTTGCAAAATCATATATTTGATTTTTAAAAGTCTTTTAGGAAACATGATATTATTTATTACAACTATTTTATTTAGGTGAGAATATGGTTTGTGGATGTCCTTCTTAAGAATAAAGTCTTTTCTGTTTTAGGTTAATACAAAAGCTGAACCAGCAGACAATCTTACAAGTTTCCTGTGGCAACTGGCATTGCTTGGCTCTTGCAGCTGGTAATGTAACATTGAAATATATGCTCATATTAAGTTACGTTTGCGACCAGTTCTCTTTGCATTTTTGTGTGATGTTATCTTAACTGGAACCCTTTAATTAACTGGTTAGTGTCTATGCGTTCCTATTGGACAATGAACATTCTCAAGCACCCTTACTTTCCCAGGTGTGAATGATGAAAAAGGTGGTCATCATAGCAGTCCAGTTCTCTTGTAGGGGAAGAGGAGCAGCAGACAGGACTATACCCAAGTGTTCTTGAGCATATGAGCCTACAGAAGATGGGTTTTTCTTAGCTTCACCTCACTATCAAGCTCTGTTCCACTATTGAGTACCCCAATAAATGAAAAAGAAAGAGTTAGAGAAACCTAAGCCAGCAAATAATACTGTATTCTTTGTTAGAATAAATTTGAAGGAAGTCGACAGTAACATGTCCTGTTCTGGTACTTTGTGGTGTAATTCAGTTCATGCCGAACCTCTTGAAATCCTGGGTCTCGTGGTCGTGGGATGATCATACGTAGTTCATCTTGCCTAGTGGTTTTAAGCCTGGTAATTGGCCTGTTCAAAACTGAATTGTCTTAAACGTTAGATATTTTATTTGCATTAACTGTTAATAGCCTTTGAAGAATAGTAAGGCTTAGCTTATCTCTCTGTTGTTAAGACAAGTGAAACTTTTGGTTAGGACAACCTTACAGCATGAAGTGTCTCTGCTCCCTTGCTCTTGGACAGGTTAGACGTATGTATGGGATTAACTAACAAATGATCCTACTGCACAACTGTATTATTCTAGTGAGATTGTTTCTGTGGATGGAACGTGGGTCATTTCTGGTAATACTACCTATCCTGTTCTTATTTCAGATGGTCAGTTCTTCACCTGGGGGAAGAATAGCCATGGGCAGCTGGGCCTGGGGAAGGAGTTTCCCTCCCAAGCCAGCCCCCAGAGGGTGAGGTCCCTGGAGGGGATCCCGCTGGCTCAGGTGGCTGCAGGAGGGGCCCACAGCTTTGCCCTGTCTCTCTCAGGAGCCGTTTTTGGCTGGGGGATGAATAATGCAGGACAACTAGGGCTCAGTGATGAAGAAGGTAGGTAAACTCTTCATACATACCTCTTTGCTCAGAAACACATTTATTTTTTAACTCTTGTTTCCTGGGGATCTACTGTGTGCTGGACCCACGTTAGGTACTCAGGGTGCAGCAATGAACAAAGCAGACAAATCCTTGGCTTAGAGAAGATTACATGTACTGGGCGGGCACAAATCAGTAAGTATGTATAGCATGTCAGGGATTTGAGAGGAACTTTTCCTGTTTTACATTGGTGGTCAGGGAGAGTGTCTCTGATATGAGGATGTTGGAGCAGAGCCCTGTAGGAAGTCAGGTAAGAAAAGTAACATGGATATCTGGGCAAGGAATGTTCCTGTGAAAGGGAACAGGATGAGCAAAGGCGATGATGCAGGAAGATACGTGGTGTGCTCGAGTAGAGTGAGCTGGGGGAAGAATAGCAGAGCTGGAGGGCAGGTGGGCAGTGTAGGTCAATCATGTAGGGCCTGAGAGGGCAGGGTCAAGATTTTGGCTTCTCTCAGTGAGGGTTTTGAGGAGAGGAGGAGTGATTTGTTATGACTCTGGCTATAGTGGCTCCAGGGAGAAGCTGGAAGAGCAGTTTGGAGGTAGTGGGAGTAAAGTCAGATTTTGTATCGACTTTGAAGGTGGGGCCAATTGGATGTGTGGTTTTGAATAAAGAGAGGAAAAGCTGGAAGGATAAAGTTACCATTTATGAAAAGAGGAAACCTCTGTGTGTGGTAGGGTATGGGCAGGAGGTGGGCAGGCGGAGTTGGGGAGTGTGGGGAAACTATAAATTGCGTTTTAGATATATTAAACATGAGATGTCTGTTGGCCTTTCAAATGAAGTTGCAGGCAGGAAGATGAATATGTGAGTCAGCCATCCAGGGGATCCAAAATTCATGCTAAGATAGGTATGTATATTTCATCTCAAGGGCAAATGGTAGTGACATTCTGATATTTATCTTACTCTAGATCGAGAGTCCCCTTGCCATGTGAAACTTTTACGAACGCAAAAAGTTGTCTATATTAGTTGTGGAGAAGAACACACAGCGGTCCTCACAAAAGTAAGGGAGTCTGGAGTATTTTGGAATAATTTGGTACTGGGTATGACATGGATGATTATCATTGATTATTTTATTATTTTTTGTCTGTACTCGAGGATATTTTTTCCATTTATTTCTAGAGAGAGTGGAAAGGAGGAAGGAGGGAGGGGAAGAAGAGAGGGAGGAAGGGAGGGAGAGAGAGAGAGAGAGAGAGAGAGAGAGAGAGAGAAACATTGACATGAGAGAGAAAAACATCACCAGGAGAGATATATCAATTAATTCTCCCCCACAAGAGCTCCTGTTGGGTCTGAGGAATCCTGCAGCTGAGGTATGTGCCCTTGACTGGAAACTGAGCCTGACACCTTCCAGTCCACAGGCCAACGCTCCAACCACTAAGCAACTGGCCAAGGCTGATTAAATTTTTTTGATTAATTATTTTTATAGTGGTTAGAGAGAATGGTGATGGTACTTAAAAATAGTTTTATGTAAATAAGCTTAAAATATAGTATATGTAGCAGCATTCTGAGTTCCTTTAAAGTAAGTCATTTAAAATACAGGTTGGGCCGAAATCAGTTTGGTTCAGTGGATAGAGCGTCGGCCTGCGGACTGAAAGGTCTCAGGTTCGATTCCGGTCAAGGGCATGTACCTTGGTTGCGGGCACATTCCCAGTAGGGGGTGTACAGGAGGCAGCTGATCGATGTCTCTCTCTCTCATTGATGTTTCTGACGTTCTATCCCTCTCCCTTCCTCTCTGTAAAAAATCAATAAAATATATAAAAAATAAAATAAAATACAATACAGGTTGGGGTAAAAGTATGTTTATAGTTGTTCATATGGCAAATAATACAATCTTTATATATAAAAGGCTAAGTGACCATCCAACTGTCCATTTAGCTAGTAGGTATAACATGCACTGACCACCAGAGGTCAAATGTTCAATGCGGGAGCTGCCAAACTGTGGTGACTTGGCAGCAGTGGTTCTTGTGTGACGCACCCCGGAACCAGAGAGGAGGGAGCCCAATTCCTTGTGGGGCCACATGATTACACCTTTGGCCATGGGTTATGTTATTGCTGTGGCACTGCTGGCCCCAAATCTGATTTACTGCTGAGCTGTGGTAACCGCAGATGCCTTTTGAGCCTTGGCACTGGCCCAGGTGTGGCCTATCTGGGAGGGACCACAGGAGGTTGCTCTATGGTGTTTCCGGCTGTCTCACCCAGTCCTACCCCACTGGCCAATTCTAATTAATTTCCTTTCAATGTGCATGAATCTGTACACCGGGCCACTAGTAATAATAATACAAGAGTAAACTCTGTTTTGGGTATTCACAACTGTAAACCTACTTTTCTACCCTATATCTAGAAAAGAGCAATGTAATTAACATTTAAAAATTATCAATCTATTTCTTTTGCTTCTAAAACAGTCACATCTAGAGAGAGTGAAAACTATTTTCATGTTGGATAAATACTATTATAGATTCACTTCAATAAAATACCATAGCATTTGTTCAAATGTAGCTGTTAAAAATATATCTTAACTTACCAAGGAGTTTGTAGAGCATTTACTTTTTTTATATATAAAGGGTCATACATTCATTTCATTTAATCTTTTTCTTTGTTTCTCTCTTTTTTTGTTTTGTTTCCTAACACATTATTGTACTTTCAAAATTTTCAGAATTTACAGTTGGTATACATTCCCCTGAGCAGTGCTGTCTTTGTTCCATAAATATATCTTAAATTCCTTTATTATTACTTTATTTAATGAATGTTCCATAGAAGTGATCTTGGCCAACTATAAAGTGAGCATAGTGGTTTTGTACAGACCATTTGTGATATGAATTTTGTATGTAGAAGGTTTGAGAGGAGTGTGCTCAAACTGAGCAGTACAGTGCAGTCATGTGATGTTTATTCCTTGTTAGAGTGGAGGTGTGTTTACCTTTGGTGCTGGTTCCTGTGGGCAACTTGGACATGATTCCATGAATGATGAGGTTAATCCAAGAAGAGTTCTAGAGCTGATGGGCAGTGAAGTAACTCAGATTGCTTGTGGCAGGTGAGTGCTCGCTCCTAAGAGCTTCCTATATCTATATATCTATTTATGTAAATATATTTTTATTGATTTCAGAGAGGAAGGAGGAGGGAGAGAGAGATAGAAACATCAATGATGAGAGAGAGCCACTGATCCGGCTGCTTCCTGCACGCCCCCTACTGAGAATAGAGTCTGCAACCTAGGCATGTGCTCTTGACCAGAATTAAACCTGGGACCCTTCAGTCTGCAGGTCAACGCTCTATCCACTGAGCCAAACCAGCTAGGGCCCCAGTAGCTATTTAAACCCAGAAATGGATCTTGTCTTGTAGTGATGGAGAATGTGGATAGACCTAAACACTATTATTTTAAGAAGTCGTAGCTGCTGCACACCTATGGTGAAAGTTTCGAGAGTTGGTTCTGAGCAGGGTATGGTAAGGAAGGGTTTTAGATAAGCAGAGCAACTTTGGAACACTAGGCTTCTTTTGGAATAAAGAGTATCAGGATGTGGGGAAGACGTGAAAGGACAGTGAGAGAGCCTCAGAGAATTTCTAGGAAATCCTGCCTGACCCACTCACTTACTTCCCTCTCATTCTGAAGGCCAAATGCAGCAGGATAGCTGGCTCTTCCCAAGTCTTGCCATCTTCCCCAAGAGCGTCAGAGAAGGGTTGGAGTATGGGAAGCCAGCCACTGTGAAAAGAGTCACATAGAAATACGGGAGAGGCTTTCTAGAAGCATGCCTAGGAATTGCCATACTCAACATGTGGACGTTCAAAGTCAGAATCTGAGTATATATCCATATTCAGTAATTATTTTTAATTTAATTATATTTTCTCAGACAACACACCCTTGCCTTCGTGCCTTCTTCTGGACTCATCTATGCATTTGGTTGTGGAGCAAGGGGTCAATTAGGAACTGGACACACTTGCAATGTGAAGTGCCCATCTCCTGTGAAAGGTTACTGGGCTGCCCATAGTGGTCAGCTTTCAACCACAGCTGGTAAGAGTGATTTTCATTAGAATTTAATGATATTTAAATGTTAAAAACAATTTTCAAAAAATATTTTTTTTATTGATTTTTTTACAGAGAGGAAGGGAGAGAGATAGAGTTAGAAATATTAATGAGAGAGAGACATCGATCAACTGCCTCCTGCACACCCCCTACTGGGGATGTGCTCACAACCAAGGTACATGCCCTTGACTGGAATTGAACCTGGAACCTTTCAGTCCACAGGCCAACACTCTATCCCACTGAGCCAATCCGGTTTCAGTAAACAATTTTTTAGAGAACATATTTCTATTTTTTTCCTTGAGGTCTTTTGAGGAAATGGATATGAGTTTTTTTTCTTTTAATATCAACCAACAGGTATTTGAGTACTAACTATATAAGTGAGACCCTAAAGAATAAAGCAGAAAATGTTCTTTTGACTCCAAGAACCTTGGAAAATATTTTAATTATTACGAAAGTTAATGTTTATTTAATGCTTAACCAAGTTCCGTTATTATGCTAAGCACTTGGGATAA
This sequence comes from Lasiurus borealis, assembly GCA_004026805.1. Lineage (NCBI taxonomy): Eukaryota > Metazoa > Chordata > Mammalia > Chiroptera > Vespertilionidae > Lasiurus > Lasiurus borealis. The sequence goes on along the minus strand of PVJN01036313.1, from coordinate 830 downwards.
CTTTAAAAACTAGTGCTTGTTATCCTCATGTTGCAATGAAGAAACTGAGTTTTAAGAAAGTTAAGTAACTTGCCCAAGATCACAGAGATTCTGGGGCAGGATTTAAATTCAGATCTGCCCATTCTAAAGCCTGAGCTCTTAATACTTGCATTGTGTTACTTTCTTTTGTTATCATTATAAAATGACACGGTTTCTTTTTATGCCATTGTCTCCTTTCCTTAAAAAAAGATAAATAGCATGGTGTCCAAAATAAGACAGGCAGTCAGTGTGAATAAATCCAGAGGCTGTAATGGAGCTGGAGAGTCATTACAAGAAGCATAATTTAATAATTTTGAAGATTGTAAAGTGACACTTTCAGGATTATGGGAAACTTCAGGACAGGGCCTGAATCTTTTCCTCTTCGTAATCCTAGCTTGTAGCACAGGGTCTGGCACAAACTTCTCACTCAGTAAATATTTGTGGAATGAACATATGAGTGTCTAAAAATGTAGAACTTAAAATATAAATAGGATTTTTTGCCCAATGTTCCAAAAAGTGAAAGAATGGCTTGGTGTCCTCTCTGTCATTTGTAAATGTCTTTTTCTCAAGATATTGTACTTATTATGCTAGGAATGTATGTTTAAAAAATATACTAACTTTAAATACTCAAATGTTTTATAGGCTGATTTGAAACTGAAAATTTTGAACTTTAATTACAACCTAACTTTGGTGCCTTTTCCTTATGTGCTCATAAATTTGTGTTATGTTTGCCAAAATGATTTTATAACATAAGTAGGTACATTTCAACTTATTATGGTAAATGCTGCGGTTTTACGAACTTGCATGATAAT
>PVJN01036312.1:0-21580 GCA_004026805.1 Lasiurus borealis | reverse complement strand
CCCCCCACCCCCGCCCAGAACCGGCTCCCTCCTGGGCACCGTACCAGCCTGCAGGCTGGCTCCCACCGTAAACACGGCTGACCTTGCTTTGCAACTGTTACCTCCGCCCTGCCTGCCGCCTCCTTGAACAACTAACAAATGCAAACAAACAAACAAAACAACAACAACAACAACAAAAACCAGGACCCAAATTATTATTATTCCTTCAAGAGCCGGAGAGAGAGAGAAGGCCCTCCTGACGTTCCAGAGCGCCTCTGGCAGCTGCGGGGGACATGAAAGCCAGGGCCGGGGAGGGGGGCCGGGGCGTATTTCAAAGCTGACGGCTGCCGTTAGGGCGCGCGGGGGGCGCCGTGCGGAGCTCGCCAAGCGTTTGAAGTGGACAAGCTTTCTCGCGTGTTGCCTGGTGCCTGTGCATACTTCCCAGCAGATGTTCGGCCTCTCCCGGCAGATAATCGTCCGCTGCAAGGTTGCCTCGACCTGCTCGCGCTCGCGTGCGTGCGGGGAGGGGGGTGGTCCCGTGCACGCTGGGGCGCGGGCGCCGAAGACGCCTCTCCTTTTAGCGGGAGGGGGATGCTCGGCCACGCTTCCTTTTAAGCACATCGTGGCCCGGCGGCCCCCGAGCCCATCCATCCCCCTCGGCTAATGGCCGCGGCGCCGGGCGGCCGTAATTTATGGGGACAGGGTTCAGAGTTTTAATAATATTTGGATAATATCATTGCCCGCACGTCGGCGGCGCCGTGATGGATAGAAGGAGAAGGGGCTCATTTCGATTCCGTGCGTGACGGCGCGAGCGTTAGCGGCCGGGCGCCCGGCGTGGCCTTGATGGCGGCGGCGGACGCGGGGCCATCGGCCGGTGAATTATGGAGCCGGGCCCGGAGGGGGGGTGACACGCGGCGGGCGGGCCGCACGGGGCCGCTTGTGCCTGAGGAACTGTCCTGTGAGGGCCTCTTCCCGACGCAGAGAGATGAATGATGGGGGACCCCCACCCGGCACAACGGCACCCTCAGCGGATAACGGATGGTGGCGTCCACGTAAAGGACGCCGGCCGGTTTATGTCCAGGCTCTCTGCTCGAGTGGCTCCCGGGGTGTCGGCTCCCTGCCCCCCACATGTGCCCCTCCTCACTCCCACGTCCTCACGGCACCTCTGGGTGCCATTTCCGGACCCTCTGCCCGGGCCCTGGGCATGGCGCCCGGTTTGCCTGGAGCAGCTCTCTCGGGCGGGTCCGGAGGTAAAGGATGCCCATTCCGTTCCAGGCGGCCTGGGTTCGGACGGCCTCGGTGCCCTCAGAATGGGGGGCGGAGGGTGCGCACAGAGGCACATGCTCACAGCGGAAGGAGAAGGGGCAAGACCCAGGGCCGCCCTCGCTGCTGCCACGAAGCAGGTGGCACGGGCGCGTCTCGGAGAGGGACTCCCCCGAAGGGGCACCCCTCTGTTGCCAAGCCAAGATCGCCGGTTCCCAGGGCCGCCGGCTGCCTTATCTGTCCTGAGCGTAAACACGCCGCGAGGGCCCCAGCGGGCGGTGTGAGGGCTGCAGCAGCGGCTGCCAACTCCCCCCCACCACCACCACCTGGTTCATCTCCGCCGGCTCACCCAGAACACTGACAAGACGCGCGTGCCGAGCGCTGCCCTGGCCCTCGCCCGCCGTCCTTGCCGTCTGACGGGTTCATGTGCCAAGCTCAGCCACGTAGCGGCCCTCAGGGCAGCGAGGACACAGCGCGCTCAGGTCTCTTTAAAGACCGGACCGGCGTCCCGAGAGCGCCCTCCGCCCGGTTCTGACCCTGAGATGTCGCTGGCCGGGCCTGCCCCCCGAGGCCGGGTCGCCCGCAGGTTTCACACCCCCTGCCTGCTTCTCCGAGGTGAGGTGAGGCCCCGAGGTGAGGCCCCGTGCGGGAGCGTGCTTTCTGCTCCCCAAAGCACCAAGAAAGGCACCTGGTCTTTTCTTCAGGCCACCAGGTGGAAGGAGCTAGCAGAAGGGCCACAATGTTGATCAGAAGCGCCAACATTTTTAAAACTTGTCCTACAAACAATTAGCTCATTTTTTTAAATATATTTTATAGACAGAGAGGAAGGGAAAGTAATAGAAAGTCAGAAACCGATGAGAGAGAGACATCGATCAGCCGCCTCCTGCACGCCCCACACTGGAGATGTGCCCGCAAGCAAGGTACATGCCCCCGACCGGAATCAAACCTGGGAACATTCAGTCCGCAGGCCATTAGTAAAGTTATGCTGAGGAAGAAATAGTAGTGTTACTATAGAGAGGAAGCCGTGAGGGGTACTGATCCGGGTTCTCCTAGGACAACTGCTCATTCTAATCAGCCCACAGAGGAATACAGCAGTATTGGCGTTGAACACTCTGCTCCCAGCAGTGGCCGTGAGGAAGGTGGTCGTAGGCCTCTGTCACTCATGCCCAGCTCTGAGGGTGAGAGGACCATGATGAGTGAGGGACCATGAAGCCCGGATTCAAATGCCTGTCTGTCTGTGTGTCTGTCTGTCTCTCTCTGTGTGTGCTGTTGCCACTCGGCTAACAGAAAAGATAAAAACTACCCAAGACCCTGTCTGTCACCAATAACCACTGGCCTAACCAGTGGTCGGCAAACTCATTCGTCAGCAGAGCCCAATAGCCACAGGAGAACGATGGACATTTCTTTGGAGAGCCAAATTTTTTAAACTTAAACTTCTTCTCATGCCGCTTCCTCAAAATGGGGAATTTATTTTTGGCTCGCAGTTTTATGAATGTTGAACACACATATTCTAGACTCGCCCGGGCCATGGTATTTTGTGGAAGAGCCACCCTCAAGGGGCCCAAGAGCCGCAGGTGGCTCGCGAGCCTCAGTTTGCCGACCACTGGCCTAACCTTTGGGCGATTGTTTGTCGTGTGTTGTTGTTGTTTTCTGTGCCTCTCCAACCACAAGTGATTTTAGTAACAGTCCCATTATTGTCACTCCACTGTCTCTCGCTCAACTGCCTTTGTTCAAGGCACGTTTTTCTTCCCAATTGGCCCAAACACATCGCTGCTTTTTCTGAAAACCAACAAACAAACACCGGCCTCCTCCACTCTGACCGTGCTATTCAGAGGGGGTTCACCATCCAGCCCCCCTTCTTCAGGGACCCGAGGGACCCTGTTGCCCAGGCCTGGCCCATTGGCCTGCTCTTGGATGGTTCTGAGGACATTGCACCATGCAGGCCCGGCCCGGCCCGGGACATTTCCCGGGACCGTCTCCTCCCCACTGCTAGGCCTCAACACACAAGACGCTGCAAGCTACCCGCGGCCGCCATTGCTCTCAGCCTTGGAGACTATCTGGAGAGGAAGCCCCCAAAGCAGAGGGCAGGGCCAGCCTAGAACTTTCCGGAGATGCTGCCTGAGCGCCTGGAGCCAGCTCCCCCCGAGGCCTCCAAACTCGGCCAAACTATGTCGGCACCTAAGCCAACACATGCCGTGTCCGAGCCCGAGGCGAGTCCGCGAACCGACCCCGCGTCCCGGGGCCTTTCCCCGGGGCTCTGAGTCCCGGGCTCTCCTCCTGAAGGCGGGGCAGGTGCGGATCCCTCACCCGGAGGCTCGGGCCCAGTGGGTGGGGTGTGGTCTACTGGTTGGCATTTCCCAGGGGTTCCCAGCTGAGGCTGAGGGGGGGCTGGGTCAGGGACGGCAGCACCCCGGCTCCGATGGCAGGTGCGTGAGAAGGCAGGGGGATGGTGGGCGCCCAGGGAGAATCAGACATTCCTACCCCTTCTTCTCCCAGCCTGTCCCCCACCCCCAACACCTTCCTGGGCCAGGAGGTCAAAGGTCAGAGGCCTCCTCCCGGCCCAGCAGGGACGCTAGGTGGGGCCCACCTGGGGCAGGGGAGGGCCTCCTGTTTGGCCAGCAAACAGAAGGGGCCGGCCCCCACCCTGACCTGTCTCTCCGAGGATGCCTATCCCATTGTCTGCTGCTGGCTTAATCCAGCGTGGGCTGTTTTTTCTTTGCTTTTTTTTTCTTTCTTTCTTTTTTTTTTTAGCGCTGAGAAGAAAAGCCATTAAGGGATTAACACCCCGATTTATGAAAATGGAGGATGATCAAGGAACAATGGGGTGACAGCATTGTGTAAACGACACATTCATTCCGGGGACAGGGCTGCTAACGGGGAGAAATGGAGGAATAAATGGAACAATGAGGAGATGCTTTTACCAGCTTGTCATTAATTAGCCCGCAGCACAATTGTTTTATTGTCTTTTTTTGAAAAATACAAAATTGGTCGGGGAAATACAAGCACGGAGCAGAGCGATTATTCCCTGTCGAGGGCTGAGGGCTGACATCTGCTTTTCCGAGCTCCCAAGGCAGGCGCCCCTCCAGGAAAGGAGAGGGCGAGGGCGGACACGTCCCCTGGCAACAGGGGTGTCCTCCCCCCAAGTGCACCTCAAACTCCTGGGCAGGGAGGGCCGCCTCTCAACGGGGTCCTTTCTGGCCTCCACCAGCCAGGGGGCCGGGGGCTGGGCGCTGGGCGGTGGGAAGTGAGCGGCTGCCCGGGGAGGTCCTGGGAGCAGGTGGGAGGGCCGGAGCTTGGGGGACAGGTGGCGGCCTGCTGGGAACGGGGAGGCCAGCCTCGGGGTCCCTCACCGGGTCCCCCCCACCCCCCACCCCCTGGCCTGGGCCGGTCGCTGGGCCAGGAATGTGCTCTGACCAGGGTCTTGCTCTGGCCCATCTGTCTCATCCCCAGCGGGAGCCCAGGGTTGGAAAGAGGGCCAGTCGGAAGCGAGCCGTGGAAAGCTCTGCACCTCTGAGAAGTGGACTCGGCTCCTGACAGTAGTGTCTTCCCCCTCCACCCCCACCCCCCGAGCCGCAGACAGACAGGGCCTGGCCTGCGCTGGGAGGAGGACACCCATCTGGGCCCCTGGGTCCGGAGGGCGTCTGTCAGCAGGGGCTGCTGGGGATACATGGAGGAGGGAAGGGGGGAGCGTAGACCCTTAGAGACTCACAGGGGACGCACAGCATGTCTGTGGAGCAGCGGTTCTCAACCTGTGGGTCGCGACCCCTTTGGGGGTCGAACGACCCTTTCACAGGGGTTGCCTAAGACCCTCGGAAAATGCAGATATTCACATCACGATGCATCACAGTAGCAACATCTCATGGTTGGGGGTCACCACCACATGAGGAACCGTATGCAAGGGTCGCGGCCTTAGGAAGGTTGAGAACCACTGCTGTGGAGTCTTTTTTTATTATTATTAATATGTTTTTACTGATTTCAAAGAGGAAGGGAGAGGGAGAGAGAGACATCCGTGATGAGAGAGAACCATGGACCAGCTGCCTCCTGCACATGCCCCACACTGAAATGGAGCCCGCCACCCGGGCCTGTGCCCTGACCGGGAATCGAACCCTGACCCCCTGGTTCCTAGGTAGAGTCTCCACCCCAGAGCCACGCCGGCCGGGCTGTCTAGGGGAGTCTTGACAGAGGAAGTTGGGCACATGCTGTGGGCTGGCCTGGGCCTAGGAGGAGGCTGCCCGGATCCCAGCACGGGCCACCCCTCCAGGGACAAGAGCCATGTATGTAGGCACCTGAGCGCCCGGTTTTAGACTCTTCACCTGGCGGCCGTAGAAACGCTGGCCCACGGCGGCCGTTTCTAGAAAGAGTCCGCCCACCCCCCAAGGGTTAACGGCGCCTGGAAAGAGAAGGCGCCCACAGAGGCAAACAGGGTGCCGGGCCGGGAGGCCGCACACAGCGAGGCATTGTCCCCACCCACCGTGACTGCCGGCCATTGTCCGCGTTCATCTGGACACCCTGGAGCTACAAGCGCGGCCATCTTCACCGCATGGCGCCCGCACAGGCGCCCGGACACAATGCGGCTCTGTGCCTCCGCGCCCCCCGGCCCCATAAAGGCGCCTTTCTTCGGGACGAGGCCGTCTGCCGCCTCACAAATAGAGGTGGGGCCCCACGGACGTGTGTCCGTCCAGCCCAGGCGGTCAGTGTCCTGTGTGCCAGGCACTGCTCTGGTGCGAGGCCGCTGGCCGTGAACAAACGGGGAGCCCCGCCCCCCACCCCCTTTCCCTAAAGAATGTCGTCCGGTGCCAGGTGTGAAGGGAGAAAATACAAAGTCATAGACCTGGGCCATGTCATGGTTATTGCTATGGGGAAATGAGCAGGTGGAGGGGACGATGTGTAGACTAGTATAAAAAGATATCTATATATAGCCGAAACTGGTGTGGCTCAGTGGATAGAGCATCGACCTGCGGACTGAAGGGTCCCAGGTTCGATTCTGGTCAAGGGCAAGTACCTTGGTTGCAGGCACATCCCCAGTAGGGGGTGTGCAGGAGGCAGCTGATGGATGTTTCTAGCTCTCTGTCCCTCTCCCTTCCTCTCTGTAAAAAAAAATCAATAAAATACATTTATAAAAAAATATATATCTATGTATAGAAAGAGCCAGGAACTGGAACGCCGGAATGACCAGAACGACGGGGTCTCTATGATGCCCTCTGTGGCCTGCCAACCTCCTGAGGCCCCTCCCCCCCAAAAGCCCAGCTCCCATTGGGCACCCCCATTCTAATTAGGATGTAGCTGGCTGGCCTACTGCCGGTGGCCCCTCCCCCTGGCTGGCCCCGCCCCCATTTGGCTTCTCCCACTCTGGCTGGGGGGTGAAGTTGGCCAGCCAATCATCCGAGGCCCCTCCCCCCAGCTGGCTCAGCCCTAATCGGCCCCCATCTTGGGGCGGGGAGGTTGGCCCAACCCCACACGTGCATGAATTCATGTACGGGGCCTCTAGTGTGTGTGTGTGTGTGTGTGTGTACATATATATATATTAATCCTCACCTGAGAATATTTTTCCATTGTTTTTTTTTTTAGAGAGTAAGTGGAAGAGAGAGGCATAGACAGAGAGAAACAGTGATGAAAAACATTTCAATGGTTGCCTTCTGCACATGCCCTGACCAGGGCCCAGGGTAGGGAGGAGCCTACAACCCTTGGGTACGAGCCCTTGACCAGAGTCAAACCTGGGACCCTTCAGTCCGCAGGCCAATGCTCTGTCTACTGAACCACACCAGCCAGGGCCGAATATGTGGATATTTGCTATCCTCCACCAGAGCACACGTCAGCCAGGCATGGGGCAGTAGGGAATGGTGGGGAGTGGGGCAAATGGGAGCCTGCCTGCCGTGCCTCCAGCAGGGAGAGTGGCCGGGTCTTGTCAGCGTGAAGCAAGGTGGGGTTTTCACGGGAACTCGCCTGATGTGAAACCCGTTACAGTGAAAGCAGGCGTGAGGCCTAGCCTCACTCACAGCCACCTGTGTACACTCTCTGCAGAGTCTCTAGTCGGGCCGGGAGGACACACACAGCATCTTCTGACCCTTTATCCCCTGGCGGCCAGGGAACGGAGGGGAGACTCAACTTTTATTTATTTTATTTTATTTTTTAATATATTTTATTGATTTTTTTTTACAGAGAGAAAGGGAGAGGGATAGAGAGCTAGAAACATCAATGAGAGAGAGACATCCATCAGCTGCCTCCTGCACACTCCTCACTGGGGATGGGCCCGCCACCACGGTCCATGCTCTTGACCGGAATCGAACCCGGGATCTTTCAGTCCGCAGGCCGACGCTCTATCCACTGAGCCACACCGGTTTCGGCTCCATTTTTATTGTTTATGGAATTGGTTGGGGCGACCGTGGTGAAGAAACCTCGGCGGACTTCATTCGAAGGCACTGTGACTGTTCCGCATTAAATTCTCGGCAAAAGCCGTCTTCTTTCTTCTTCCAATTCTCCTTGCTGAAGAGGAATGTAAAATGTCCCACATGCCGAAACCGGTGTGGCTCAGTGGATGGAGCGTCGGCCTGCGGACTGAAGGGTCCCGGGTTCCATTCCGGACAAGTGCATGTACCTTGCTTTCGGGCACATCCCCAGTGAGGGGGGTGCGGGAGGCGGCTGATCTATGTCTCTCTCTCATCAATGTTTGTAACCCTCTATCCCTCTCCCTTCCTCTCTGTAAAAAAATCAATAAAATATTTTTTTTTAAAATGTCCCACGCAAGACAGCTTGCCTGTTGCTACAAGCAACTCCCAGTCATGTCTGGCGAGGAGTCCATCCTAGCAAAACGGGGGCGTCAGGAAATCACTACTGGGATCATCCCCTTCGATCCCGGGGAGAGGAACCTCAGGTGGCGACACCCCGTGTTCCCTGCGGCCTTTTGTCAGAGACGCGGGGGCTGCCTGCCGTGGGGGCTGGTCTCCCCAGAAACAGCCGGCCGCCACCTCCCTCCCTCGCGGCCCGGTGACCTGACTGGCAGCGGGCGCTGCTCCAGCCCTGGCCGCCCGGCGCCAGCTCCGCCGCCTGCTGCCCTCGTTCCCTAGAAAGGCGCCTCTGCCCGGGCCAGCTGGCACCCCCGCCAGCCCCTGGGTCCAGGAGGGGAGGCAGCGCGTCTCACGTGCCCGCTCTGGTCGGCTGGGGGAGGCTGCCGGAAACACGTGTGCTCCCAGAGAAGCCGAGGCCCCGCGTGGACAGCGCAGAAATGGGCGGGGGGTTGGGGGGGGCAGGCTGGTCCCTCAGGGCTGCCTGCCACCCTCAGCGAGACGGCCTCTGCCGCGGCGTCAAGAGGGGCCGGCCAGACCCGGTGCCCCCTCCTTCTGGGGGACGGGCGGAGAGGGGCTCAGGGAGGCCAGCGGCCCCCGTAGGTCGTACCCCTGTTGGTTTTATTTATTTATTTATTTAAAAATATATTTATTGATTTTTTACAAGAGAGGAAGGGAGAGAGATAGAAAATCAGAAACATCGATGAGAGAGACATTGATCAGCCACCTCCTGCACGCCCCACACTGGAGATGTGCCCGCCACCAAGGTACTTGCCCTTGCCTGGAATCGAACCTGGGATCTTTCAGTCCGCAAGCCGAGGCTCTATCCACTGAGCCAAACAGGTCTCGGCATCCCTGTTGGCTTTAGCCAATGGTTAGCAGTCTTGACGGGCGAGGACCCTGGATTCAGGCCCAGCCCTCATGGTGAGAAACCTCTGGCTGGCTCCTCAGCCTCCGTGTCTGCCCCTGGGACATGGGGATAAGGGTTGTACCCTATTTTCCAGGGCAGTGGGGTGATCCCACATAAAGACCTTATTTAACTCGGCTGTTAAGCGCTCGGTCAACATCACCTGTGATTGCCAATGTTATTATTTTCCCGGGGGTCACCCCTGGGTCTGCCCATTACTCTGTGTCTCAACACCCCCTTCCACCTCACCTACCCCCTCACACCCGCCAGGATCTCTGGAAGGCACCACTGCTTCTCATGGTCTCGGGCTCCACTTCCCGGGGAGAATATGGGGCGGGAAGGAGGAAGAGGGGGAAGGGGCGAGCAATGGTGATGGAAGGAGACTTAGCTTGGGGCAGTGAATTCACGGCCATCTACAGATGATGCATGTACCATTGTACAGCTGAAGCCTCGATAATTTTAATAACCGATGTCACCCCAATGAATTCAATGAAAAAAGAATCGTGAGAGCCGAAACCGGTTTGGCTCAGTGGATAGAGCGTCGGCCTGCAGACTGAAAGGTCCCGGGTTTGATTCTGGTCAAGGGCATGGATCTTGGTGTCGGGCACATCCCCAGTACGGGGTGTGCAGGAGGCAGCTGATCAATGTCTCTCTCTCATCGACGTTTCTCTCTATCCCTCTCCCTTCCTCTCTGTGAAAAATCAATAAAATAGATTTTAAAGAAGAAAGCTTATGACTAGAGACATTACTGAGTATCAGCCCTTCAGCGGACAAGCCCACGGTGGCTCCGGCTTTCGATGGGGCTGCTCTGGGGGCTGAAATAGGACCGAGGACCCAGGCCCTCTCTGCCTCCCTCTCTTCTCCTGCCTCCGGTGGTGTGGAATTCTTCCTCCAGAACCCCGCCCCCCCGGCAGCTCCGGGCTTTTCTCTGGTGCCACCAAAGGGCTGCAGGAGCTCCAGACCTCACACCAGCACCTACGCTCCCTCCAGTACAGCGGTTCTCAACCTGTGGGTCGCGACCCCTTTGGGGGTCAAACGACCCTTTCACAGGGGTCGCCTAAGACCATCGGAAAACACCTATTTCCTATGGTCTGAGAAACCAACACACCGCTCCTCGGTGCAGAAAAGTGTAGCCATGTAGTTTACTATTGTCCTATAAAGACTGTTGCCCATGCTACACCACGATGCAAGACAAAATTTCATTTATTTGTAATTAGAAATAAATATTTCACAATATATAATTACGTATTGTTTTTGTGATTAATCACTATGCTTTAATGATGTTCAATTTGTAACAATGAAAATACATCCTGCCTATCAGATATTTACATTACAGTTCACAACAGTAGCAAGATTACAGTTAGGAAGTAGCAACGATATCATTTTATGGTTGGGAGTCACCACAATGTGAGCAACTGTATTAAAGGTCGCGGCATTAGAAAGGTTGAGAACCACTGCTCCAGGAGAAGATAAGCCCCGCCTCCTGGGACCCGGGGCTTCTCTCATTGGCCCACAGGAGGCCACGTGCCCATCTCTAAACTGATTGACAAGGGCATAAGCCAGGTGATTTAGATTGAACCAATCAGGACTCTCGCTGGGAGCAGAGGTTGGAGCCTAACCCTCCCACACCTGAAGACTGCAGAGGGGAGGAAGAGGAATTTCCCAAAGGACCAGAGGGTGTTTTTGGTGAAGATGGGAAGCAAGTGGTAGATGTAATGAAAACCACCAGCACCTCCCGCCACTCCCTTATAAGCCTTAATCAATGTTTTTTTTGTTTGTTTGTTTCCTCTTGATGATGGAAAGAGACTTAACTTGGGGTAGTGAACTCACGACCATATACAAATGATGCGCTGTACAATTATACAGCTGAAGCCTCGATAATTTTTATAATTGATGTCACTCCAATAAGCTCAATTAAAAAAGAATCATGAGAAAATTGGGGTTGGGAAGGAGTGGGGGTTATGGGTATACCCATGATCTTAAGTGGTTTGTTTGCTCTTGCTTGAATTAATTTAAAAATATATATATTTAATTGACTTTTACAGAAAGAAAGAGAGTGGGATAGAGAGTCAGAAACATTGATGAGGGAGAGACATCCATCAGCCTCCTCCTGCACACGCCCCTTACTGGGGATGTGCCCGAAACCAAGATACATGACCGGAATCGAACCTGGGACCTTTCAGTTGGCAGGCCGAAGCTCCATCCACTGAGCCAAACCGGTTTTGGCTTAAATTAATTTTTAATGTTTAGCCACACAGTCCTAGCTACCCTTTCCATTCACTAATTTATTCTCCATCCATTCTGGGAAGCGCTCGGAAGAGAGAAAAGAGATACGTCCCTCATCAGAAACACCAAGTTGGGATAGAATCGGCCACGCTCCTTGTCTCCACAAAAAAAAATTTCACAGAAATATGGTTATTGTGACTAATGATTAGATATGAACAAGGACATAAAAAATGGTACTGATTAAAATTATGAAGGGTAATCGGAAATGTTTACCATGTAATTCCCACATGTTTCGTCATGTTTCATTAACTTATAATAACCCGTTTCAATCAAGATTTTGTTGCCTGACTCGTTTGAAGGATTCTTCGCTGGAGTCATTGTTATTAATAAAAAAAATAAAAAATAAAAAAGACTATTTGGTTTCACTAGATTCCTTATATTCATATAAATATGTGCAGAGAGGAAAACTTCCAGCGTCTTCCTCCGTGAGAAGAGCAGAGACTGTAAATGTGGGAAGCAGCACAAAGGCCGGCGCCACAAATGTGATTTGCAGGATGAGCGCTAATTGCCCGGGGAGAAATGCCAGGGACAACAGCCAGTCGTCCGTTAGGCACATGCTGAGTCACCAATGTGCACGAAGGCGGGGGGCCACGTGGGGTGAACACAGACCCTGAGACCGCAGAGCCGAGGGGCGATGGGGAAGCGCCCGACATTCGTCCCCTGTGAAGACAGGCCTCCTCTGGGCGTTTCTCCCTTCTGCTCACCCTGGAAGCACATGTGACTAAAATCAGGCCCCGGGTCGTGTACAAAAGCTCTTTCAACCCATGTAATCTCAAAATCCAATGATAAAAAAAATAATTTTTTTGCATGGTATTTGATGGCATTTTTTAAATTTTTTTTTGCTTTCTTAGTGGTGTCTGAAATGATCCCATCCCTGGACAGAGCCCTAGACTGAACAGAAACACAGTAGTTCAAGTCCCGTAATCTCACGTGATACCGCTGCACTGGATTGCTATTATTATTATCATCATCATCATCATCATCATCATCTACGGGCTGTTACTTTTTGCTGCTGTTGGCCACGCGCCCATATCCCGTTCACTATTGTACCCCACCCAGTACGCAGGCACCCACCCCGTGCACAGGGAGGGTCGCGCACGTGGACTGGCCAGGCTGTAACCAGGTGGGGACCGCTGCAGGTTCCACAGCCGTGAGTTCGGAAACCCAGAGGTGATTATCTTTTTTTGTTACAGAGAGGAAGGGAGAGGGACAGAGAATTAGAGACATCGATGAGAGAAAGTGAGAGACATCGATCAGCTGCTTCCTGCATGCCCGCCACTGGGGATGTGCCCGCCACCAAGGTCCATGCCCTTGACCCGAATCGAACCTGGGACCTTTCAGTTCGCAGGCCAGCGCTCTCTCCACTGAGCCACACCGGTTTGGGCTGATTCTCGCATTATTTTATTAATTGTTCTCTTCTTTTCTGCACGCACACCTGTAGGCCGACCTTTGCCCCTCCCCGGACCTGTGGTTCCATCCCAAAGGGTAAGTGCGTTTTTCCACCGCACACAGGCCAGCGCAGGGAGCCTTTTCTTTCTGTGGGTGGACAGCCGGCTCCCGCCGTGAATCTCAGCTCTGAGAACAGACCGGACAGGGATGGCCACGCTCCCATCACCATTTCCCAGCAGGCACCGGGGACTCAGACTCGAAGGGGAGAGCAGTTCAAAGAAACACGTGCTTCTCGGCAATCCATGGGCGTGTAAGCAAGGTCAGAATGAGCGAGCGGCACATCGACTGCCTGCTCCGGCTCAGGCTCAGGCTCTGGCTCCGAACCTGTGGGTTGTTCTGCCTTCCACGCCTCCCTCCAGATGGGGTCTCCCTCAGCCAAGCACCCCACATCTCTGGCTATTTCTAGAAGACGCCTGCTCGCTCCGAGGCAACAAACACGGCAAAGCGTGAGTGTGCCTCTTGCAAATCGCCCTCCTCACCCATTGTTCCTTGTGCCATGACGTCATCATGACCACGGGGGCTGTAGCGTAAACACACGGTTCTCCCCTCCCTCCCCCCCTTCCTCCCTCCCTTCCTCCGACCGTCCAGATGGCCGGTTACGGGATAATGACAGCATGCTTGCACTCACGGGGTTTAATTGCCAGCTGATCAGGAAGAACATGCAAATTGCTAGGTTGCTGGAACGCAGCACAGTGAGTGACCCCAGGGAAACCGGGGTGGCGTCCGGCCGTCACCGTGCTGGTTACAGGGCCTGAGAGGACGCAGAGGCCGGGCTTGTTGGCGTGGCACCCACTGAGCTAGGGTCCAGGTCAGAGGAGGACGACACGGAACGGGAGAGACTCATGCCACACCTACCCCGGGGCCAGGGGCACGGGCCACAGGACGGGCTGAAGGAGGCCCCAGCTCTCGGCTCTGAAGTCCGTGCCTAACCAGTACACTCCAGGGTCACACGTGGGCATCTGCTCCCAGGCCCCGTGGACCGGCCCCCGTGCTGGTCCACCATCCGCCAAAGGAGCCACCGGTTGGGAGCCACACGATGTTATCGCTCGGGGCAGACGCCAACTTTGAGTTCCTGGGATGCCCCTTGTGCCAACTCTGCTAGTCATGCCCCCCACTATGCCAGCTGGAGAGGATTGGCCCAGACCCACCCCTCAGTTTCTGTCCCCCGTGTGGGGCCGCCGCGCCTCTATTTTTCCTGCTCCCCCGTTCCTGACTTCTCTGAGAGACCCTTGTCGTTCCAAAGGAGCCAGCTGCACCCCCGCACCCAGAGGTAAACGCTATGACCGGGACCATCAGCATCGCCCCGACACCCGCCGCCAGGGACCGGTGTCATGGGGCGCCTTGGCCTCAGGACACTTGAGTGAATCTCAAGACACATCCCTTTTCTGGAAAGGTCTGGGGTGAGGTCGGCTCCCTGCCGGGGAGATTCACTGAGAGCCACCCTGCAGCCACCCGGAGGGGCTGGGTCTTTGGGGGCCTCGGGGAGCCGTAGCACCAAGCTCCGTCTCAGCCTCCTGGGGACAAAGCCAGGAATGGGGAGCAGGCCTCTCTTTAGTCCCCGGATGTCGGGTTCTCCCTCGGGAGCATCTCCGACTCCCCGAGAACCTTCCTCAAACCACACTGCTCTGGTGCGAGGCCGCTGGCCGTGAACAAACGGGGAGCCCCGCCCCCGCTCCCCCCTTCCCTAAAGAACATCGTCTGTTGCCGGGTGTGAAGGCAGAAAATACAAAGTCATAGACATGGGCCATGTTCTGGCTATTGCTATGGGGAAATGAGCAGGTGGAGGGGACAATGTGCAGACTAGAATAAAGAATATCTATATATACCTGAAACCCATCTGGCTCAGTGGATAGAGCATCGATCTGCGGACTGAGGGGTCTAGGTTCCATTCCAGTCAAGGGCATGGACCTTGGTTACGGGCACATCCCCAGCAGCTGATGGATGTTTCTTTCTGATCCATGTTTCTGACTCTCTATCCTTCTCCCTTCCTCTCTATAAAAAATCAATAAAATATATTAAAAAATAAACTCCAAGCAAGGAGAAATGAAAGACGAAGAAGGAAACAGCAACAGACCGGTGATGGAGGAACCTTGGTGATTAAATAAAACATAAAATAAAAAGCTGATTGGAAACGTCATGAGATGGGACCAGGGGGCACTGCCTTCTCTGCAGGTCGCAGGCCTAGAACACCGGCCACTTCCTGTGGCTCCACCTCATCCTCCCGGCGCACAGGCAGGGCCCTGAGAGGCAAGGAGCGAGGGCGGCGCTTAGGTGCGGAGCTCCAGCGAGCGGACGAGGGATCATGCCATTCCCTCACTCTGCCAAGGCGGGGGGCTGGGAGGGGGGAATGAAAGGGGGTGCCGGGGGGAGCCCCGCCCTTGCAGCCCCTTCCCCCCGAGGTTCTCTTTATTCCCGATGCCGTCTCTTGCTCTCCATGCCGCCAGCTTTTTCGGGGCACGCCATCACCGGAGGCCGCATGTTTACTTTTAACCCCGCATTCTTCCCACCCCGCGCCCCGGCTGACGTTTTAACGGCCGCCGCTGGCTCCGCTCCCCGTGGGCCGGGCACGCCGTCAGCCCGCGGTTTCTGGGCGCCGCGTGCCTGCCCGCGGGATGGGAGCGCCATAGCAACCTGCCCGGCCGTTTTATGCCTCCGCGCCCCCGTCCTCATCTGGAAGGGTTCTGGGCCGTGTTTTCGAGCCATTTGGTGCCGCTGGTCGCGAGGCTCCCGCGTTTATGGAGGGGAGGCTGGGAGCGCGCGCTGGAGCTCAGACTCAAATTACTCCCCGAAATGGCTCCGTGGAGGGTTCCTTTTAGGGGTCACCGAGAGCCAGAGTGGAATGTTTTTCCTTCTCCGCTCCAGCCCAGGCCTTGGGGCACGAGGGCCATAAATGCAGGTAATGTGTTTTATGGCCAGATTCTCTGGGTTCGTTTTTCACCTCGCGCCCCGCCCCCCGTGATAGCCGGGAAAGCCCGCCGAGCTGGCGGGGGGCTCCCGGCGTACCAAGGCGAGGGGGCTCGGGCGGGCGGCCGAGCCACACAGCGGGGTGCATTGAGGAGTATGGCCCTGCCTGTCGAGGGCTCAACTGGCAGAGGGGTCCCAACTCCAAAGAGCTGCTCAGAGGCAGTGATCACCCCGCCCCGGGGGTACTCAGGCGGCGCCCCCACCTCGGCTGACGAAGGCCTCGTGGTGGCAGCGGCGTGTTTGTGACCGGGAGGAGAACGAGGAGCATGGCGCGGCCTCGGAACGCAGACCTGCTTTTGAAGGGAGGCGAGCTTGTCGTTGCCTCGGCGACGAGCATCGCACACTTCCTGGGAGGCTGGGATCCGGGCCCTGAAGCTCCGCCCGGGATGGAGGTGGTCCTGGGCCTGCCCTGCACCAGCCCTCCCTCTGGTGAGAGTGGCAACAAGTACCATCCTTTCTGGCGTATGAGACGACCCCCAGCTGTTCCAGTTAAAATAGAGAGTTTGGGATATACTTGCCCTACAAGACGACCCCCTAATTTTTTAAAAAAATATATTTTATTGATTTTTTTACAGAGAGGAAGGAAGAGAGAGTTAGAAACATACATCAGCCGCCTCCTGCACGCCCCCCACTGGGGATGGGCCCACAACCAAGGCTCATGCCCTTGACTGGAATCGAACCTGAGACCTTTCGGTCCACAGACTGACGCTCTAGCCACTGAGCCAAACCGGTTTCGGCAGGAGCCCTGACTTTTGAGAAGATTTTCCGGGGTAAAAAGTCGTCTTATACGCCGGAAAACACGGTAATAGATGGCGAGGTGATGAAGGTAACTATGGCTCTCAGATACCAGGCCGGGGCCTTGCTGTCCCTTTCTTTTTTTTTTTTTTTTTTTTTTTTTATTGATCTTTTACAGCGAGGAAGGGAGAGGGATAGAGAGCCAGAAACATTGATGAGAGAGAAACATCCACAACCAAGGTACGTGCCCTTGACCAGAATCGAACTTGGGACCCTTTCGTCCGCAGGCCGACGCTCTATCCACTGAACCACACCGGTTTCGGCCATTTTATTTTATTTTATTTTTATGTGTTATTTCAAAGATGCTTCCGGACCCGGGGAGGCCAGACTCCACCTGACAAACATGAACCACCAGCCCGGCAGAGGCAGCCCCATGTGTCCGGGCAGACCCAGCGGCCGCCTGCCCAGGCCGCCCGTCTCCGGGGTCCGCAGGCTCACCCGACCCTCGGGCTGAGGTTCTTCCGGGTCCCGGCCAGCCCGGTCCTGAAGGCCCGGTCTCCGCTCCCTCTCTCCCGCTCTCACCTCGAGAAAGGTAAACAGTACCGGTCTGCGCGCTCCTGCGACTCCCCCGAAACATACTAGTCCTCGGAGGTTTTCAAATAAAAACCATCTCTCTGCCTTACGCAATTAAGCTCGCCGGCTCCAGAAAAAAAGGAAAAAAATTATAACAACACGTTTTACTGAAAACTTGAGGCTTGATCCTTGCCAGAACCCCCACTGTCGTTTGGGAAAGCGAAGGGCGGCTGGGAAAGGCCCTACTGGGTGCGCGCAGCCCCGGGAGCGGGTGAGGGCTGAGGG
The DNA here is from genome assembly GCA_004026805.1 of Lasiurus borealis. Taxonomy (NCBI): domain Eukaryota; kingdom Metazoa; phylum Chordata; class Mammalia; order Chiroptera; family Vespertilionidae; genus Lasiurus; species Lasiurus borealis. Next base: position 4,357 of record PVJN01036312.1, on the reverse strand, counting down.
GCCGCAGGTGCCCGGGTCAAAGACGGGCTCTGTGCCCGGAAGAAGCTGAACGTCTCGGGGCGAAGCCAAAATGAGGGGAGCGGAAGGGAGGCCGCAGGGGGCCCCGAGAGAGAATAAGACACCTGTCTCCTGCTCGCGTTTTCTACAGCCTGGGTGGCGCTGTGCGCCTTCGGACCAGTCCCTTGGCCTCTCTGAGTGTTGACTTCTTCCGTGCTGCCCTGAAGGACCCTCTGCTGACGGGGATGCTCTCTCCCTGCGGGCACGAGCTCAGGGACTGTGGTTGGTGAACTGCGGACTGCGGTGTTGCTGTTATGTAATTTTTTAATGACTTTACATTGAAACGGCCACGGGAGGCTGATGGCCACCATACTGGGCCGCAGAGAGCTGGAAAGGTGGGCGTTGGAAGGCTTCACCCATTTCACACACGGTACGTGGGGAGAGGGCCTCAGAGCGTTCGCTGTGCCTCTGGAGCTGTCCCCAAAGCACAAGTCCTGGGGACACACGTGGGCCTGGGAGACAGAGGCCTCGCCCCAGTGGTGACATATCCGGCTGTAAAGCCCTGGACAAGCCCTTTAGCCTCTCCGTGCCTCAGTTTACTTGTCTGTAGGATGGGGGTCATGCTAGAACCGAGTTCACAGGGTTATTGTGAGACATAAATGAGATCACTGATCTTTCAGAACAGGGCCTGAAACTTGACAAATGCTCCACAAATGTAGCTTTAAGAAATTATTATTATTATTATTATTATTATTATTATTATTATTTTAAATATATTTTAATTGGTTTCAAAGAGGAAGGGAGAAGGGGAGAGAGACAGAAACACCAGTGAGGAGAGAGAATCATGGATCGGCTGCCTCCTGCACACCCCACACCGGGGATCAAGCCTGTCACCTGGTCGTGTGCCCTGACCAGGAAAGGAACTGTGACCTCCAGGTTCAGAGGTCGGTGCTCAACTCCTGAGCCACGTCGGTATCACTAAGGGAGCTTAGCATTGACTCCGCTTTCTGAAATCACACCTTGTTGCCCTAGCAACTCGCTCTTATCGGAAAGGCAGCAGGAGCCTCTAAAAACCATCGCCTCCTTTTTCTCACTTTACAACACGTCGTTATGGAGAACTCCACACACACGCAGAAGCAGAGAGCCGCACACTTCTCTCTCTTTCCGTGATTATCAGCACCCGGCCAATCCACCAGACATCTGCATTCCCCCACTCACCCCGGATTTCTTCAAGCCGCGCAAGATACAGCATTTTCATCAATATCTGAACATACAGGCCACTGCATGCAGACCGCTTTTTAAAAAGGTCTCTTAAAACACACACACACATATGCTCACACATGCACATTGTTTTTATTGTATTTGGAGGGCACTGCATGAGGTTCAAGGTAACTGAACTTTTTGAATAAATCTAAGTCACGTCTCTGTGCTGAACACCTTACAAGCCATCTTCTCAGCCCTGGCCGGTGTGGCTCAATGGTTGAGTGGGAGAGAGGAAGAGAGAGGGAGGGAGGAAGTGGGGGGAGAGAGAGAAGCATCGATGTGAGAGAAGATAAGAGACACAATGACCGGCTGCCTCCTCCATGCACCCCGATCCCGGGCGGGGGAACAGTCCTGCCCCCAGGTCCGAGCCGGCACAGTAGGCACGCTGTTTGTCTGAACGCGTTTGTGCACCGAGAGGGACAAGCCTGAATCCCCGCCCGTGGCAGACGGCGCTCCGCGGCTGCGTTCCCAACACCCGGCCTGTTGCCGGCCAGCAGGCTCGCCCGGAATAACCCGCCAGCTGGTTTGGCCACGGCGCGCGGTCACCTGACCAGATCGATAGAGAAAGGGACCGAGACGCTTACAACGTGTGAGTCATGCTCCCTGGGGGGTGTTGGGGGGGCGGGGGGCCTCACTTGACGCGAGCAAGTACCGCGTGTGGCTGCGCATAATTGGCTCGAAGGGGAGGCCGCGGCGATTGGCGCCGGGTCCCGGGAGCAGCCCTGGCGCCGGGCGGGAAATTTCCGCCGGCAGCGGCGTTCCAAGATTCCGAAAGCGAAGCATCCAGACGCCGGGAAGAACCGGCCGGAGTGGTAACAGGGTGGATCTGACGGGAAGACGTGACAACGGTCAGCCTGCATGCCCCTGACAACGGGGCCCCAAAATTTACGAAGCAGAAACGGACGGATCGAAGAAGAAAACAGACAGGTCAGCCACGACAGGCGAGGAGCCCGCAGGTCACTTTCCGTGTGAGTGGGACCGGCAGACAGACCATCAGCAGGAACAGAAGACCTGACACAGCTCGCCAAGCTGCTGACCTCACCGACATCTCGCGAGCGTTCCACCGCCAGCGGCCCGGCCTTCTCCGCAAGTGCACCTGGGACAGTCTCCAGGCTAGACCGAACGTCAGGCCATAAAACACGTCTCAATAAAGGGAAAATTCCTGCCCTAACCGGTTTGGCTCAGGAGATAGAGCGTCGGCCTGCGGACTGAAGGGGTCCCAGGTTCGATTCCGGTCAAGGGCATGCACCTTGGTTGGGGGCACATCCCTAGTTGGGGGACGTGCAGGAGGCGGCTGATTGAAGTCTCTCTCATATCAATGTTTCTGACTCTATCTCTCTTCCTCTCTGTAAAAAATCAATAAGACATATTTTTTTAAAAATAAATGCAAAAGTCCTGAAATCAGACCAAGTATATTCTCTAAGCATGATGGGATGAAATTGGAAATCAGTCACCAACATAAACTTGAAAGGTTTGTAAACATGTGGCTGTTAAACGAGCCTCTTCTACTTGAACAACAATGGTCCACAACCACAGAAACCACAGGGGAAATGAGAAGATGCGGTGAGATGAATGACAACATGGAAAGACAACACACGGAGACGTATGGGCCGCAGCCAAATCGGCGCTGAGGGGAGACTGGTGAGTTACAAAGGAAGAAGATCTCAAATCAGTAACCTATACTTCCACTTTGAGAAACTGGGGGGAAACACAAACAAACAAAAAACAGAACAAACTGAAAGCAAGCCCAGAGCGAGCGGAGGGAAGCCAATAATGAAGACGGAGTGGGAAGTCCTAGAGGACAGAACAGAGAAAAACCAATGAACCAACGATTGTTTCTTTGGAAAGATTGTCACAATTGACAAGCCTGTAGCTAGAACGAGAAAAAAAAAAAGACAGAGAAAGGGAATTCAAGTTACTAAAACTGGGAACGAAAGAGTGGATGTTACTACTCACCGAACAGAAAAAGCACAGCACCTGTGTGTTTGTAGATTCTGACACGCTGGTTCTAAAACGTGTATAAAATGGAACTCAAATCGCCTGAATAATTTTGGAAAAGAGGAACAAAGCTGGGCTCCCCCCCTCCCTGAACCTCGAGACTCAGCCCAAGTGTCGAAGTTCTCCCTCCGTGCTGCCATCTTGGATTCCCCTCCATCGGACGCCAGCCTGCCCCCTCCTCCTTCCCACCGGAAGCTGAGCAAAACCTCCCGCAGGGCGCTCCTCACACCGTGTTGTGGCCCGCTTCCTGAGGACATGGATGGCGTCTTGACTTCTCGTCCCAAGGACCCAGCACAATGGCCCAAACATAAAAGATGGTGAATAAGTTATTTTAAATGGATGGATGGGTGGGTGGGTGGATGGATGGGTGGATGGATGGGTGGATAGATGGATAGATGGATGGATGGATAGATGGATAGATGGCTAGTTGGAGGGAAGGTAGGATGGACAGACGGACAGATGGATGGGCAGACAGATGGATGGACGGACAGATGGATGGACGGACGGATGGATGGACAGATGGATGGGCAGACAGACGGATGAATAGGACTGACAGGTGGATGGCTTCAGAATGCTTTGTCTGCCTACAAATAGATGAGGCAGCGTGGTTCTTAGGCCATTACCATGTAAGAAACACTAACTGGGAAAGCTGCAGACTTCCACTGCTGCCCAAACCCTCCCCCATGCCTCACACTCCGCCTTTCCTCAAGTCACTTGCTCTTTCCGACCCTCGGTCTCCCCTGCAGAACGTGTGGGTTTCATAGAACGATCTCGAAATGTCCTCCGGATTCCGGTTCTATCGCCCTAGGACTGAGCAGATCCCCGAGCCAGGACTCGCCCGGGATGGCACTGGCCTTTGAAAAGCCACACGTAGGGGGCACCCTCATTACGTCCCTCCAAGTGGTCACCCCCGCCGGGTAGCGCGGCCCCACGCCCCACCCTCTGGCCACCCCGGCACCCCTGGGACGCAGCGCCGCGCGAGCTCCTGGTGCAGACCCCGTCCCCGGGACTCAATCAGCAGCCAGCAGGCTCTTGGCATCGGGTAATTTGTCAGCCACAACCATGTCACCCTATAAACCGGCCCTAAATTCCATTTTCT
>PVJN01036311.1:0-21582 GCA_004026805.1 Lasiurus borealis | reverse complement strand
GGAGAACCCCCCCTCAAGGCAGCTGTGCATTCATTGTAAATCACTAGTTTTTCTCCCTTGTCATCCCCTTCAGTGAGTTTGCCTCCAATGGTAAATCTGAAACATGCCCACTGCCTGCTTAGAGCATTGGATTTTAAAGGCTGGGGTATCCTAATTGCAGTCAACAGGCTGCTTTTGAATGCCTATGGGGCTTGAGAAACTCAACTGTGTGGTTGTTATTTATCTTCCCTGGGATATACAGTATCAAGAAACAAGGCCTACCTTCCAAGGCTTCAATCTCCTTTGTTGCTCCAGATTGCCAATGACATCCTTATGTGGGATGCATTAAGTTCCTTTGTGTCCCAGTATCAGCCAGGAGGCCTGCTCAATGTACACCCTGGCAGCTCTCATTAGGAGGAATAATAGACAACATGTTTCCTTAAGATTTGTTATCTTTTCTCACTCAGTCTCAGCCAAAGTGTCTGCTGGGCATTTTCTGGGACTTGCTTTGGTGCAATAATGTGGAAGGCGAGATAGCTGAGTAGCATTTGTCATGGGATCGCAGCTGCAAGCCTAACATCTGCTGAGTATTCTGTGACTTTCTTTGAACATAATTAAATACAATCACTAGTCTCCCCCTTGGCTTCCCACCATAGATCCTATTAGAGAAGGAGAAGACTCTGACATCAAACCTACGTGGAAAATGCTGAACAATGAGATGAATTTAACTTCAATTCATCCATCCATTTCTGCTGAAGAAGCATTTGAATCATTATTGTCCTAAAATCTCTGATTTTCTTTTCTTTCTTCCCCCTTTCCTCTTCTCCCTCCTTCTCTCTCTCTCCCTTTTTATACCACTCTCTCTCTTTTCTTTCTTTTATTATTTTTCATTTTAGTGGGGCTTACATATTTCAGCAATCCTTTCTTATTCAATACAAAAGGAGGCCTGTGCACAAAATTCATGCTTGGGGTGTGTGTGTGTCCTTTAACCCAGCCTGCACTCTCTCCAATCTGGGATACCTCTCACAATCCAGGACTGCTGGCTTCCAACAGTTCATGTGCCTGTCTTCCTGATTGCCCCTAATCGCTTCTGCCTGCCAGCCTGATCACCCCCTAACCACTCCCTTGCCAGCCTGATTGATGCCTAACTGCTTCCTGGCCAGCCTGTTTGCCCCTAACTGCCCTCCCCTGCAGGCTTGATCACCTCCAACTGTCCTCCCTTGTAGTCCTGGTCCCTCCCATCTGCCCTCCCTTGCTGGACATCTTGTGGTGGCCATCTTGTGTCCACATGGGAGCAGGATCTTTGACCACATATGGGTAGCCATCTTGTGTGTTGGACTGATGGACAATTTGCATATTACTCTTTTACTAAATAGGATAGAGGCCTAGTGCATGGGTGGGAGCCAGCTGGTTTGCCCTAAAGGGTGTCCTGATTAGGGTGATGATTCTCTTGGGGTGTGGAGTGGCTTGGGCGAGGGACCTGTGGTGGTTTGAAGGCCGGCCACACTCTCTGGCAACCCAAGCAGAGGCCCTGGTATCTGGGATTTATTTATCTTCTACAATTAAAACTTTATAGCCAGGGCTCCAGAAGCTTGGCTTTCTCTATCACCGGGGGCAACCCTAGCTTCCAGCTCCCTCCAGCTCTATGGTTGCCACCATTTTTGTTGGGATATATTTTCCTTCTATAATTGAAACTTTGTAGCCTTAAGTGGAAACCTGGGACTGCCAGGGTGTGTGGAAAGTTTGGCTTCCTCCATTGCCTGAGAAACCCAAGCCTCTTGGATGGGATTAATTTGCATACTCATTCCTGATTGGCTTGTGGGCATGGCTTATGGACGTAACAGAGTGATGGTTAATTTGCATATTACTCTTTTATTAGATAGGATTCCAGTACCCATAAAAGATAGACATCTGCCTCTGTGAGTTTAAAATTATCATGTCAAACAAGCTGAGAAACAGCAGCATGGTAACTGGGAAAGCACTGCCTTTGGAGTCAGACATGCCTGGATTTAAATGTTTCTCAACTGTTTACTAATTATTTCACCTCCTTAGGCATCTTTTTCTTATCTATAAAACTTCTAATGCTATTTTTTAAACTTACAAGGTTGTGATGTATAAATTGGTCCATAAACCCTAACATATAAGGCAACTCATTATACTTTTCCTTTCCTTTCTACTTACCTCAGGCAGTCCCTTGGAAAGGGTTAGACACTTTCTCACAAATAAATGTTGCAAGAAAGAACATATGACTGTCTGTGACCAGGATATATATTTCCATATTCACAAAAAAATAACATTTCAGAGACAGAAAAGACACTGTCACTCTATGTAGACTAGGAAATAAACAACCCTAAGCAATCTGCCTAATCGAGGATTCAGAGTTGGCTGAACTCAAGTTATGTTGGAGAATATTATAGCCTTGTTCTGTAAAATTTTCTATCCTCTGACTACAGTTAAAGAAACACCAGATTTTCTATTAGTATAACTTATTGTATTTTGGACTACAGAGAATTTAATGTGTCATCACTGCCAAGTGAAGGTCATTGTAAAAGTAACCCAAGGATGATGGAAAGGTTACCTTCGGAGAAATGAGCTCTAGATGTGTTCCTTTTCCTCCCCTCCTACATATTTGTGTTCTTGTAGCTTTCTGATACAGGTGAGTATTCAATAATGGCCTTGCAGCTGAATTTTATGAATCTCCTCAGAAGAACTTCACAATTAAAACAAAATATCTGAGAAGATGCCAGTTAGGGAAGAGATTGAACAAAGCTTGAGAATGGAGGGCAGTTTTTCAAATATGATACAAAATAGAGGCTCCCTGAGAAGGTGTTGATTGACCAAGAAGTCCACTAGATGGGCTTTGCCTTTGGAAGCCACTTTTCCTGGATTCTCAGAGATTTCCAATAATGCTGGGCAACACTGTTGCTATTGAAAGTGGTAGTTAGCTTAATGTCAGTAGATTTCACTGTAATTAAAATCAAAGCATTCAGGAGACTTGGGAACTTTACCATCTTGGCATGAGATCAATGCAATGGTGATAAGGCATTTTGGTTGAGAGCAAAGTCTTACTCCAAGAAATATCACTCTAGAACTCAGGGTTTTTGGCACTGAAAACAAAAGTACTTAAATATATTGCTAAAGGCAATTTCCATAAACTGGATCTGAGTTGCCAAACCATTGTTGAGGGAAAAAAGGCAGGCAAGATAGGCAGGACATTAAAAGATTAAGATGGTCAATGTAAGTTTAAAAAAAAGGAGCTACAGAAATCTTTTGTGTTCTGGAGGACAGAACACTCAGAAATACATTTCATTTTATAATAAATAATTATTCATTATCTATTGTTGTATACCAAATTACCACAAATTTAGAGGCTCAGAACCATGTGCATTTATTATCCCAAAGTCTCTGCAGATCAGGAGTCTAGGCATAGCTTATTTGGGTTTCTGCAAGACTGTAATCAAGGTGTCAACTGAGCTGCATTCTCATCTGGAGAAAGGACTGGGGAAGAATCTACTCTCAAGCTCACAAAGGTTTTGGCAGAGTTCATTTCCTTATTATAGGACTGAGGGCCTCAGCCGCTTGCTGTCAGATGGAGGCTGTCCTCAGTTCCTAGAACTGCCTACAGTTCCGTGACATGTGATTCCCACCCCCACATGGTCTCTTAATTTATCACACCAGTGAGGACAGGCTCTAGAACCAATTGACTAGCAAGGTGGAGTTTCATATATTTTAATATAGTCATGGGAATGATGTCAGATTCCTCCCCCTTCCCATATTTTATTGATTAGAATCAAATCACAGGTCCCTCCCACACTCCAGGGGAGGAAATTGCATAAAGCTATGACCACCAGGAGCCAGAGGTCTTGTGTACCATCTTAGATCTGCCTGCCATTCTAAGGAAAAAACAATTCATAGTTGAATATGGACACACCAAGCTCTAAAAGTAAGAGTTATCTTAACTCTACACCTTCATTCTCTGGACTACTGCCCCAGCTTCTTAATTGGTCTTTTAGCCCCTTATTTTACCCCTAAAACCATCCTCCAAAGAATGACTTTTATTTAAAAATATAATTTTAACATGTTAGAGACCTGGTACCCCTTCTCCCCCCACTACTTTTAGGTTAATTCTAGAGTTGTTAGAATGGAACTCTTGAAAGAAAACAATCCTATATAATAAAAGACTAATAAGCAAATCAACTGAACAGCAAAATGACCAGTCAATGACTCTCACTGACCACCATGGGCAGGTGCTCAATACAGGAGCTTCCCCCTGGTGGAGGGTGTGCTCTCACAGGAGGAGCACCACTCAGCCAGAAGCTAGGCTCATGGCTGGCAAGTGCAATGGCAGTGGAGGGAGTCTCTCCTGTTTGTGTGGCAATAGGACATCCCCCAAGGGCTCTCAGACTCCAAATGGGCACAGACTGGGCTGAGGGACCCTCCCCTCCTAAGTGCATGAATTTTGTGCAGTGGGAAAAAATGTGTAAGTTTGTTTATAAGTTTAGTTTTACTTTTAGACACTTTAGCTCTGCCCCTTATTTCACTTTTTGTATTTCCCTCCCATTTCTCTCCTTAAACTTTGCATATGGTCCTCACTTTCTCTCAAGTAACTTCTTCATCTCTCCTGGCACTCCTTAATCTGGAAAATGCAAACTTGTCCTTTAGGAAATTTCTGGCTTCACCTCCTCTAAGAAGGATTCTCTAATTGTTTCTTTGCAAAGTTTCTCAAATCTTTCAATACTCTTGCATATCTCAACATCTTAGTACTAATCCTGTAAATTACATTGATCATTTGTTTTTCTGTGTCCTCCACTTAGCTCTAAACTAATTCATGGGAGGATTCTGTTTTGCTCATGTTAAAGTTTCTGATAATTGGCATTATACAATATCATTTGAATGAATTAACAAAACAGGATGGTACAAAATACATAATGTCAATTTTTGCTTTGAGATTTTTATTTGAACAAACATTCTTCCTTAGGTATCAATGTATTACAAGTTTAGTAATAGTATCTTTTTCTACTTTATTGGATGTTTGAGTTTTACCTGTTGTTTTGAAAAAAAAATGTTTAAAACTTACGAACGTTAGATTTTATTCCCACTTAATTTATCTGTCATTAAATTTTGCCTATTATGTGTTTGGCAATAGTTTTTAAATTAAATTTTTAGAAAGGTACATATTTTATTTTGAGAGTGTCTGTGACGTTGACAGAAAATTGAACTGTTCATGTGCCAAAAGAAGAAGGAAAGTTATTTGTTTTCTGTTGTTGTTGTTAATACTGAAACAATAATCAGAAGTGTCACATAAAACATAGATAAATAAACATATATTTCACAGTACCTTGCAAACATCAGGTATTCAGTAAAAATTAGTTGTCTTCCACTATTCTTCACACTGTACTTACATAATACCCATACCTACAAACACGCACAAATGTAGAATCACACTTGCATATTCCTAATTCAGACTGAACATGTTTAGGGGTTCTCTGACACTATTGGCTTAAATCTAAAATTATTTGTCATGTCTCACCATTTAGAGGGTTGGGCTTGCTGAGTGATTGCTCTACTGGAGTTAGCTGGGGTCACATAGGTGACTACAGTCATCTGATTGTTTACCTGGACTGGATGGCCCAGGAGGACTTCACATTGTCTGGTTGGTGCTAACTGTGGCTTGGCCTCTCTCTCCACATGGTCTCAGTTTGTCAAGAATGCAAATGCAAGAATGACAAGGCCTCTTGAGAAGTTGTACAAAATAATTTCCACGGTTTTCTCTGGGTCAGAGCATATTATAAGGCCAGCCCAAGTCAAGGGTTGGGAAAATAGACTCCTTGTGGGGAAGAATTGCAAAGAACTTCAGGCCAATTTTAATCCACCAAATTCTTATAGCTGGATTTAAGACCAAGTCTTAAAGCGCTTCTATTCAGTCTTGGAGTAAGAGTAACTTAATATCACAATATAAGAGGAGTTTAACAACCATCTGAATGAGCCAAGGGAACTCTTTATAAAGAGAATATTCTCCTGCTCATTAATCATTATGAAAATATTGTGTTGGGTTGGGTACACCCATACATATGAGGCTATCCCCTTAGCTTTTTCATCCCACCAACCTGGTTTCCTTTTAAACTTTCTTACTTTGCTTTATGTATAGATATGTGTATTCTCATATACATAAAACTATATAAACATATGTATTATTTACATATAAGTATGCTGTTATTCACAAAATGTATATATTTCCAGGATGAAAAATATTTTAAAGTTTCAATCCAACTTCTTTATTGTGATTACATAAGAGAGGAAAGTAATTTATATAAATATAGCCTGAAAGCCTTTCAAAAATTCCTGATGGCACAGTTTTTGGCATCTCCTATTGTTAGTTGATATGTTATATGTATTAAAGACCACACAGGATTTCTCTCTATATATTTTTATAAATTTCCAAAATCTAAATAAACAAAAGAAAATTTGGAAACTTTTTTTTCAAACTTCTTTAAACTTCCTAGTTTCAACTGCCATGGCCCTATATCTGTCTTCTTCAACTTCATGGTATCCTAAGTGCTACCTCAAAATACTTTAATCTGCATATACTTTCCTTAAGGTTCAGGTAAGTAATCCTATTAGGCTAGAGATCATCATAACTTATCATGAGCTATAGAAGGATGTGAACAAGAAGATTAACAAAGAATAGAGGTTATTTTTTAATGATCAATCTTAAGGATTAAAAATCATTGACAAAGAGTTTTAAAGAATGATGGAAAAATCAAATCAATGAATTATGAGTTATATATATCACAAACGACATATATCAAAATACCACAGTTCATTGTGTGGATTCCCTCAGTCTCTAGGGCTGCATGGTAACATATGACCATTCTCTGAATCCAGACCGCCCTCTACTTTGATAAATAAAGTTTTATTATAACTCATTTATCTATTAATGCATTTTCTACTGGGGCTTTTGCTCTACAGTGGGGATCATAATAGAGGCCAACCTTAAACATGTACTCTCTGCCTCTTTACAGCAAAGTTTACTGATCCCTGCCCCAGGGTATTAGATGTCCTCTGGCTAGGTCACTGAGGACAAGGAATAGCAACTGAAGATAGGCGATGTCTGTGGTTTCCTGGGCAGAATATTTTTATCAGGACATTATCGAATGTTTGGGGTTTGAATATTGGTTGGCCATGGGCTAGCTGTACAACTTTGGACAAGTGATTTAACCATGGGTTCTTCTGTTCCAACATCCCTGGTACCTATATTTATGACCTTTGAATAAAAGATAATGAACATTCTTTTTTTTTTTTTTTTACAGAGAGGAAGGGAGAGAGACAGAGAACCAGAAACATCAATGAGAGAGAAACATCAATCAGGCACCTCCCGCACACTCCCTATTGGGGATATGCTTGCAACCAAGGCACATGCCCTTGATTGGAATCGAACCTGGGACCCCTCAGTCCACAGGCCAATGCTCCATCCACGGAGCCAAACCAATTTCGGCATATATATTCTCTTTAATTAAAAAAAACAAAACTCCATGGTTATTGTAAATTGTACCTGTTTTACTTATGCCATCATTACTATAAATTATTTAAAGAGTAAAATCATCAGTTTTAGAGGATATACTGATTGAGTTCAGTCATATCTATAAGAGGCATTATTTTTATATTTTCTTCCTGCCAAAAGATATGGAGATAAACCTCAACTGGTCATCTTGGCTCAAAAGCAGAACACAGGGGTGATTGTTAAGAGACGAGGATGTAATGCAGAAGAAGGGAGAGCAGCACTGTGCAGTGGGCACACGACAGTGCAATTCCCAGGCGATAAGTGATGGGCAGCAGACATGGTCTAAATGCACTAAAGACACAACCTCCTTAAACTTTTGTGAATTTTAAACAGAGAGCCCAGCATAGCTCAAGACAGAGAATGATGACTGAACTTTGAATGATTGCAAGTTAAGGGAATGAATATTCTCTGCAATCCTTTGGCATGTACTCTAATATAATGCAAAAACAATTGATGCTTAAAGAAATGTAGCAGAATGTGCAAAGTAGAATAGAACAGGATTTCCGATTCTTAGTGCTGAGCTATTTGAAATTGTTACTTCTAAATGTTATTTTTACTTTGCTTTGTGAATATACACATTTAGATTAACTCAGTAAAAATTGAAATCCTCAAACCATAGTGTGAAGTTCAGTCAGTCTAATGTAAAAAAAAAAAAATCTTCATGAAGTATTCTGAATATATGCAGGCTAGTTGAAACATCTGACAGTTTTTTTCAAAGCTGTAATTTAGGTTTGCCAGATTGTGTGCTAAGTGGTTTATATGCATTCTCACCACAACACTAAGACTTTATAATTACTATTATTCCCACTGACAAATGAGGGGCCTGGTTCATATAAGTGAAATAAGCTGACAAATATAATGAGGCAAATTAGCATTGGATATAGATTCAAACCCATCTTCCTAACAGATACAAATAAGATTCTGATTACAGAATAGGCAAAATTATATCCTATAGAATCCTATTTTAATCCTAATTATTCCTGCATGGTCTAATAAAAATAAAATACATACGTTCTCACCTGTAAAGCTAATCAAGATGAGCTAGTTAGAAACAGAGTGGGGGTCTGATTCTTTGCTAGGGTTTCTTGTGAAACTTTAATGTCTAACCTAGAATGCATGGGGTAGAGCAGGGAGCAATGACTGGACCAAAAAAGTACTTCCTTGAGAGAAAGCAAATACCATTGACTTAGCAGAATGTTGTCTTAGTCATTCATCAGGAGATAAATATATTAATTTCATCTTGTTTTTACAATCTATTATTTGTGTTATCCTTTCTCCTCTACAGCTTATTGAATGTTTGATATTTTATATTGTAACATATTAAACATTAAAAAGTATATAGAACACATTTGGATGGTTAAATAATAAAACAATTGTGTAGCCACTTCCTAACCATCAATTTTGTAGCCATCAAGTGATCTTTACCCATTTATTTCCTCTCTGCAAGAGCTAGCCCTAATCCTGAATTTTATTTCAACCAATCTCTTACTTATCTCTAGTTGTACCTCCTACTTATGCATTTGTATTTAATGAATTATGTAATTTAGGCTAGTATTTATGTAGCTAGGATAATTATATCTGCTTGTTTTATCCATCATTATATGTTTGAGATTCATTCCTGTTGGTAATGGATGAATTTTTGTTTCCTGTGGGTACTATTTCATCTCATGAATACTTCAGGGTTTATTCACTCATTTAGTTGGGCTGAACATTTAGGGTCTTTCTCAATATGTTACTAATATTGGCATTGTTTGTTAGGGCTATCATAGTGTCTGCCTTTTGATCCAGGGCACCTATGCAAATTTATGTAGGATATGCACCAAATAGAGGAACTGCTGTGTGTTACAGCATGAACATGTTGAAATTTACTGGAGAACTCCATTCCCCGCTCCTCCTCCCCTAAAGTAGTTGTTTCAATTTATACTCCCATTGGCGGTGGATAATAGTCCCTATTGCAGCTCACTCTCACCAACATTTTACATAGCCCAGCTGCACAATTTTACCAAACTGGTCTGTGCAAAACACCAACTTAATGATTACATTTGAATTTATCCCATAATGCAATTGAGCAACATTCCATATGTTTATGACCATTTGTGTTTCTACTTCTAGAAATACTCATCTGTGTCTTTTTTATTATATTTTTGTTTCTTTCTCTTTTATAAATAGGGATTCTTTATATACTTTAGATCTAAACTATGTTAAAAATATCTTCTTCTTTTGCTCAGCTTATCTTTTTGACTCTCTCTGAGGTATCTTTTAATGATTAAGAGTTTCTGTTATTAATTTTAATGTGGTTTAATTTCTCAGAATTTTCCCTTATGTTTTATATTTTCATGTCCATTATAATTCTTTTAAATATCACTTCAGGGCGGTTGTTTCTGGCTTGTTGAATTGTGTTCCTCTATCATGTAGGTGGTATTTATACCACCGGAGCCAACTTCAACTCAGTCTTCAAGTTTTAATCCTTCTCAAAAGTTGTTTTGGCCTTCACTTTCCCGTCTGAACCTTCTTGGTACAATATTAACATAAATGATTAAAATGTATTCTAGATACTCCCCAAGTTAAAATAAGAATTACTGCATATTGTCCTAAATACCAGCTTCTTCCCGCCAACACATATTTGGCATAATTCCTGAAAGGTCAGAAACTTCAGGGTTCTCTGCTTATTGAATGATTATAGTCTGAAATAATAATAATCAGGTTCTGTAGTTTCTTTATCTCGGCTTTGAGGAAATAAAATATTGAGAGAAAGAAGAGATTTATTTATTTCTTCTAACCCTACATAGAGATACATTTCTTTTTGTAACCAGAACTACATTGAGATACAATCATACACTATGATTTTTAAACACTATTGAATGATTTTTTACCTTGTAAATGGTGCAATTAAAGATATTTTTAGGTTTCTATTCAGCCATGCAATGTAGCTCTTGGCCCAGGCTTGCTCTCAACCACAAAAACCTCCCACCAAACAATAAATGTATGGAGAAATTTGTAATGCTGGTTATATATAAAATCTTCTGAATATTGTTTACTTGCTATGAAGTGACAAGCAGTATTCTGGAGAAATCTTCGGATTGAAATTTAGGAGATGTGTATTCTAACCTTAACTCTCACGTTCGGAACACTATGCCTCAGTCTCCTCTCTTACCAAATGAAGGTACTGAGCTAACAATTGCAAAATCTTTTTGTTGTTGCTGCTGCTGTTGTTTTTACTGAAACATCTATGTGCTGTTTTAATACTGTTTCTGGAAGGAAAGATGCCACTTTCTCATTTGGTCAGTTAGTATGTGTGCTTCTGATAGGGTATGCAGATTTATCGCAGGAGGCGGGGCAGGAAAGCCCCTGAAATCCCTGGTATTTTCTGAGAGGATTGAAAGTAGTTCACTTGGTGACTAAATATAACAAAAAATAGTATCTTACCCTAAATACTGACTTCTTTACTACCACAGAAGGAAATAAACTCAATTCTGTACTTTCCAACAATATTTTCATTACTTACCATTGAGCTCAGACAAAATTACAGTACTATATCAATATAAACTGGCCTTGACTATATACTGGCACACCAAATTTTAGATTCACATTCTAGAAAGAAATTATTTTGATTAAAATACGTTTGAACTTAGACCTTTTCAATAAATACTGTTATTCTTTCCTTTTCCACACAGATATATAAAACAAATCTCAAGTACAAGACAGAAAGATAATTCTTAAAGTTCTTTTTCCGGCATAGAAAGTACAGTGTGAATCAACATATGAGCATTTACTGTGGAATAAGAACTCCAATAACTGCTCTAGTTGTTCATCTAAAATTTTTTTATTGATTAATTTATGAGAAATGTGTTGGGCTAACGCTTGTTCCAGTTGTTATAAAACTTAAACTCTAATGGGAAACAAAGGTAATAACACAGTTTTAGTAGGCATTATCGCTCAGTCTGGAGGTGTCTAAGAAATATAACTTCGTCTCACTAGCGTAATATTTGTTTCTAAGTCCCCATTCTCTTGAAAGGAAAGCTCAGTCCTTCTGAAGATTTTCTGTCTCTGGAGTTATACCACTACTCTTGGGTCATTGTGGAGATGCTACTATAGCCCTTGGCCTTAATTTAGGTAGGCCAGGATCACCTTTGTCTGGACCTCATGGCTGGTTCAGGTCCTGTAGTTTTCTCCGTTGTTTCTATGCTATGTTTGGGACAAAGTAATCTTTTACCAGAGTTTCTAGTCCCCAAATCATCCTATATAATCATTTCATCTACTGGGTCTTTTCTGTTAAGGAAGTGTGCCCTGACACCTCTTCCTCCTGCTACTCTTTCTCTGCATGGCCTGACCGGGTAGGTAAAGGTGGCTGGAATTTCCTACTATTCTCAGAGAAATTTTCTCCCTTTCTGTTTACAGCCAAGACACTGGTTTTCCGAAGAGATCATGTTTAAACCTGAGATCTAAAGAAAGAGAAGGATCTGTTTACACACAGATTCAGAGAAAAACATTTTTGAGAGGGTTTAGCATAACCTGGGTGTGTTTTAAGTACTATTCTAAATATAGTACTTCAATCATTCTTCCATATAATGCCAGGAGATAGGCATTTATGATTTCACTGATAAAAATTAAAGTTCATATGGATAAATAATACCACAAGTCCTCAGCTAATATATATTAAAAATTTTAATATGATACCTCAAGGTTGAAAAGAAAAATATATGGTATAGGATATTCTGGGGTACCTGAGCTTGGAGGATGGGAAGAGATATCCTGAGAAATTGATGTATAAGTTCTGAATAATAATAATAATAATAATAATAATAATAATAATAAAGCAGCTAAGTTAAAAGTTGAAAGAAAGGCTTCAGGTTAATAAGATAATGGCTGTGAAAACCCTTATATGATAAAAAAATTCATAAACCAAATGAATGCTAGAGTTACAACATTGAACATACATGTAGGGCCTACATTCAGTAAGGTTATGGAATAAACTGTGGCAGAAGGGATCATCTGAGTCATTGGCAGCATTAGAAACACAATGTTCCTTCACGGTTGCATCTGGGAAACTCCAACCTCCTTACTGCCAGGTAGCTCGTTTAATCTAAGTATTCAGCTTGATACCTGTGAGTTAACCTTGTTGTTAGAAGGAGATAGCTTGACATCAGATCTGAGAGATCTCCCCAGCTCTCTAGTCCAAATTTTAATGAGTCCAAATTAGTTGGGGTTTGTGGTAAAATGTATAGCCTCATATATTAGATCTGGGTTAAATAATGAGATATGCTGATTATAGCTAACCAGCTCCTAGGTAATGCCAACATGACCAGACTGTGGACCATCCTTTGAGGAGCCAGACTTTAGTCAACAGAGTATTTTAGTGAACTGTTACAATTGTAGGTAAACCTGAGATTGAAGTAATATTTTGACTCCATAATTCTTGTGAACCGAGACAGCAGGTCTCATTATGGAAATTAAATAAATCTCAGATAAAATTCAAGAGTTTTAAATCTGATAGGAACCTTATAAATTATCTAATAGATTAACTGAAATAAATAAGGATGGCCCACCTAATCAGTAACAGGTCATGTCTGTGCACTGCCTTTGTGCTCTAGATTGTAATTAGTTATTCAAGAAGGCTAAATACCTTGAGAAGGGATTATCAAATTGTATGAGGACAAAAAGACTGATGACACCTGGGGCAGTTTCCATAGAGCTGATTATAAATGCAGAAACATTACAGTAATATGTTTATAACATTATTGCATATTCCACTCAGATTATAAAGACCTCAGTGTATCGTTTTTTCATGATAAAGATCTCACCTAAGAAAAGAGATATGGCATACCTAGTTTCCTGTTTTGGCAAACCACCCATACTGCTGTCTGTTAGAGAAGGAAATTTAGCATGAGATGACAAGTCCTCACACGGCCATGCATAGATGTCGGATTCTTTCTCATACACACCTTTTGTGGTGGCTTGAGTATGACACAGTCTCAAGCTCTCCATCACTCTTCCCCTGAATTAGATGGGAAAATTCATTTGCTCATAAGAGATAGTACAAGATCTTACATGAGATGTGTTTGTGTGTACCTACAAATCTACATATCAATGTATTCATCTATCTAAAAACGTTTAAAAGGCTCTGGAATCTGAATTAGATCATGAGAAATCAAGAGAGGTGACTGAGAGATTTTTCAGGGCTGGATTAGAGAAAAGGAATTTTTCTAAGGGACTTTTATAGGAGAGTCGGATATATGGTTGAGTCTGTTTTTTGTTTTTTTCCCCAGAGAGTGGCTAAGGAAATAAAGTCCTCACTACTCAAGTCTATTCAGAATGATCCTCAGCTTTGGTTACTTAAAAAAGATCTGATCTAAGGGCTGTGATTTCAAAGAGCAGGAAAGGGAACTTGTTTCCCAATACTTCCTGTCCTATTACTAATGCTAACCTTTCATCTCACATTAAGAAACAAATTACAAATGCCAACACCCTGATGATAGCTGCCTTATTTTACTTCAAAGAATCAATTTAACTTAGTATTTCTGAATCTATCAAGGAGTACAATGTGCCCATTACTGTACTAGCTACCACAGAATATGAGTCACTGAGATATGCTCTTAGCCTTGGTTCTCCAAAGCCAAAACTCAAGGCAAGGGTAAGAGCACAAACCTCACATTTGGGGGCAGTGTTCAAGCTCAGTCGATGTGCATTAAAAATAAAAATAGAATTTAGGCAGGAAAAGATGAGAAATAATTCACTGAGTTATGCTGTGGACCACTTCTTTACTCTGAGACTCAAAGAGAAATCATTGGATGCAACAAAGATTGTTTTCTAGCACACAGTGCTTTCTCCACAAGGGCATCTCAGAGTGGATCACAGGAGGAAGGAGGAGGAATTGACCTGCCTGGCTCCCTCCTATCTCCTGCTTCACATCAATCACATGGGATTTATCTGATGGAGATATGACTCCTTCACACATTCAGCTCATATCATCTTATCCCTCAGCCACCATTCAGTAAGCAGATATCATGTTCCCTAGAATGACATTTTGTCCCACTCCAAAAAAAGAGCATGTAGCATGAATAGAGCTCAGCCTGAGGCTTCAAATTATACTGCATCCAGTAGATTCATAATGCTCCATTAGGGTGCTGGACCAAGAGGCAGGGATAACAGTCTAATCTGGGAGGCAGCTCATGTACTGTATTGGGAAAATTAAGCAGTAAGGGCATCTGAGGTGCAGCAAAGGGCTTGTGTGTAATACAGTGGGCTCCTTACTGTACCACATTATGTATACTACATTATGAGATATCTGTTTTATTTATCTAGCTATCTATGTATCTATTCATTCATTTATTCCTTTACCCCAAAAAATGAAGATACAGTATCTTAACTCTTTCCAAAAAAAGGAAAATTATAAGCTCAATCAGATACATAACTTCCTCCAATGTGTTAGCTAGTTATCATGTTCTAGAGATCTTAGATGACAAGATACTCCAAAGAGCTACAGTGTCTGCTATGTATCTTCAGGAATAAGTGGGCATAAAAATGAAGGTGTGATTTAAGATAGTGTCTAGTGCCAAAACCAGGTTGGCTCAGTGGACAGAGTGTCAGTCTGCATACTGAAAGGTCCCAGGTTCAATTCCAGTCAAGAGTATGTACCTTGGTTGCGGGCACATCCCAGTGGGAGGTGTGCAGGAGGCAGCTGATTAATGTTTCTCTCTCATCGATGTTCCTGACTCTCTATTCCTCTCCTTTCCTCTCTGTAAAAAATTAATGAAATATATATAGGAAGAAAGGAAGAAAGAAAAAAGGAAAGAAGGAAGGAAGGAATAAAGGAAGGAAGGAAGGAAAGAAGGAAGGAAGGAAGGAAGGAAGGGAGGAAGGAAGGAAGGAAGGAAGGAAGGAAGGAAGGAAGGAAGGAAGGAAGGAAGAAAGAATTTAGAATCAAGTGACCCAAGGTGCTATAAACACTCTGGCTATGAGATAGCACCAAAGCTCTATGAGCCTTACAATATTCCTCATTCATGTAAAATGGGGATATGAGACCTGATTGATCTTGTGGTTGAGTTCCCACTGACCATGAAAACAAAAGTATTTGAATACTTAAAAACATTACAAACATGCAAGAGACTAACTTGGTTAAATCAACTCTGCTGAATTTCCCTCTCACTGGCTCCCAGACATCTCTTTGTCTAAGAACAAACCATGACTTGTTCTAGGAGGACATTGCTTGGAATAAATGGTATTAATGTGAAGTTATTGCTAATGTTCAGAAATATCCGTACTATGGAGACCATATCACTTTGACTGAACAGGGGATTCACCCTCCTGAATGGAGACATCATTTTTGCTGTCAATGTTTTGGATAAAGATAGAATCCTCAAATAGGAAACTGGCTCTAAGATGTCAAACTATTCATGGGCCACAGGCAGGAAAATAGGGAAACACTGAGGTATTTAAATGTCCAGGAATATATTCCCTTGTCCTAGGAAACTAGGCTCGCCCATGCAGAATGACCAGAACCTAAGAAGTAGGGCTAGATCAGACAGAAGATGACATGCCCGAGATTAAAGTAAAGGTATTTATGCTCATAAGACTTCTTGTCTTGTCTTTTTTTATAGTCATCATCCCTTTTGGTGCTGTCCTAAAAAAATAAAGTTTGGTTACAATAATTGATCCACAAGAACAGAACAC
Source organism: Lasiurus borealis (assembly GCA_004026805.1). NCBI lineage: Eukaryota > Metazoa > Chordata > Mammalia > Chiroptera > Vespertilionidae > Lasiurus > Lasiurus borealis. Next base: position 5,372 of record PVJN01036311.1, on the reverse strand, counting down.
AAGCTATAGTAAGACAGACAAATATAGAGATACACAGATCTTCCTTGCTTCTATTACACACAAGCTTATCTCTTAAAGCTGGGGTAAAGTTTATCTTGCTAAGTGGGGAAGCCCTCAAGTACTATCTGGAAGACAGAATCAGAAGCCCATTGAAAGCTCTTTCCTTTCCCTTCTGAATAGAAAGACATCCCTCATGGCATCAACCTTAGCCTTTTACAAGAATTTTATCTCAGAAAGGCAGTAAAGAAGTTTGTTTTGGGCTCTCGCCATAGACTAAAACATAATTACCTCACCGGATAAACCATTGTATATTTGCCAGGAAGTCATATAAAGGATAGCAGTCAAAGGGCAATAAAAGATGTATCATATTTTTTTCTTCTACGTACAGCAGAGTTGGAAAGATATCTATGGATGGGAGCCCAAAAGTGGCTAAGTTCTGGTCAGAGCAGTCTGATGTCAAATTGTGAAATCATGATCCCACTTCACATTTTTAAAGTCCACAGAACACTTGTGTAATCTCACCCAGAGCCCACCATAGCATTTCCTGATCCCCATTTTTCAGAGCAGTGAACCAAAGCTAAGGATGACTTGTGAAAGTCATGTAATTGACTTGTCAAAGTGATATATCTACCTCTTAGAGAACAAGACCCCAAGCCTTCTGATTCTGGGGCATATAAGACTTTCATATTTGTAACAACTATTTCTATAGCAGTGACTGGATGGAGGATGAGAGATAAGACCAAAATCTGGGTAGCCACTTAATATAAACCTTTCCCTCATGTTCCCTTGGAGGTTAACAAAGGGTACATGTTCCAAGCAATCTTCCTCCACAGAATAGAAACTGAGACATCTGAAAGAAAATAGAGCACAAAAGACCTATAACAGAAATCCACACACTGACACCGAATCCCCAAACCCTATTGCCCATTGAAACCCTTGCCTAGAATACATTAGAGATGCCATGTCATCACATTCCCCCGGTTTGCAGATCCACATATATAAAGCAGGCAGTGAGGAAATCTGGGGAAAAGTGCTGCTTTCAGATTCTCTTTTCCATTTGGAATGAACGCACGAATCTGTACCGGATGAGCTGTGAGAGATCAAGGTGAGGAACTGAGAAAGGGAATGTGTTATTTTTCAGCCACAGCAAATTCAGCTATTGGCTGCCGACTGCTGGGGCCCCGCTACGATCTGAGCTGTGCTGATGTGTTGACATACTGCATGCCCATGGAGATTTTCCTGACACCTGGTAAGGATGTGGGAAGCACAGCAGAGGAACGGGAATCTGTCCGTGAATTAGATTTGAGCCAGTGCTTGATTGTGCAGCGTTTCGCAGAAAAGTCCTAGATGCCACATGAAGACTCATTAAGGGCCCTTGGCTCTGACTCAAAACCCAGCAGCAAAGGGCGCAAAGGTTTTATGAGTAGTTGGAGTAGAAAAAAACACACAAACATTTGGCAGATTCAGCACCCACAGAATCTCAGAACAATGCGCAGTTAACCAGATAATTTCAAAACAGATGCTCGCTCTGACAGGGACTGAAGCCAATAACATCTTGTTCCCCTCTTTCAAGTTCTTCACCTGTCTCCGGAAAGGGAGTTCATTGAGTTTATCAATCTTGTTGAGATGAACAAATTCGTGTTTTTATTTTAATTTTATTTTAAAGATAATCATACTTGGAACCTAGCGGTAGTAAGTCAACAAAAACCAGTAACTTGATTTTTAGGTGAGGAATTAGAGGCTCATAGATGTAAGACTATTTACAAAAGGTCTAGAGCAGTGATGTTCAACTCTTTTCACCTCATAAACTAATTACTAAAATTCTGCAGCATATAAACATATTTTTTGCTGACCTGACCAAAAATAGGGATAATTTTGATTAATTCCAAATGAGAGGCTATTGTTATGTTGGCTGTTGTCATTTTTATATTTGACAATCTAAGGGAAAAGAGGTCAGTGGCCCTGATAAAAAGTCAGGTATTATATGTTTTAAAAATTCTTGTGGCACAACAGTGTGCCCTGGCACATGGGTTGAAAATCGCTGGTCTAGAACATTAGTGGTAGAGCTAATATTCAGAATTACTTGTACAGGATATTTATGTACCAGGTACTGAAAAGCACTTCACAGAATATTCTTTTTCAATCCCAAAACATGATATGAGCCAGTCATCCTTGACTCAGTTAATGTTGTAAGTTAGAATTTCAGAGCATTCAATTTGCTGACTGCTTTTCAAGGTAATAGAACTGGAGAGCTGTGATCCCATAATAATAATTAAAAGAGAGAGAAGAAAAACCAAGATGGTGGCATAGGTAAGAATCTGAACTTACCACCTCGCAAAATAACTTCAAAATTACAACTAAAAGACTAAACAGACATCATCCAGAACCACAGGAAGACTGGCTGAGTGGAAATTCTACAACTAGAAGGAAAGAGCAAAGCACACTGAAACTCAGAGGAGGTGCAGAGGCAGAGGTATGGAGGTACACCCACAAAAAGGGAGATGTGTATGCAGAGAGAGCTGGCAACTGAGTACACAGCTGGTTTTTTCAAGCTGGAGGGAGACACAAGCTCCCAACTGCTCTGAACTCCAGTTCTGGGTGAGACTGTGCACACAGCCCACAAAGGGGTGCACCAAGAGTGTCCACCTCGGGTAACTGGGGAGGCTGAGTCACTGGGCCCCATAGGACACGTAGCACACAAAGCCACTCTATCAACTCAGGGAAGCAGCCAAAATGCAGAGACAAAAAAACAGGTCATAAATGAAAGAAATGGAGAAAAACAAATGACTGAATATAGAGTTCAAAACCAGAGTTATAAGGTTTTTCAAGAATTTTCTAGAAAAGGCTGATAAATTTAATGAGAACCTTGAGCATATGAAAAAGGATTCAGACTCACAGGTGGAGAAACTGGATTGTCTGGCTTTGGACGGAACTCGAGGACAGCTTTCTCTCAGAGGTGCTTGCAGTGATTACTGCAGGATACTATGACCCCAAAGCCTCTTAGGGCAGGCCTGATGGGAAGCTGTTGCTGTTTGCTCTGCCCTGAGATTCCACCCCATCCAAGCTGTGTACAGAGGCTTTTGCATATGAATGGCCTGGTCCTTTGAATTCTAAATTTACCTATCAAATTGCAGCTGAGTCAGAAAGATCCAGAACATCCAAAAGAAGGCCCAAGGCCACATAGCAGCTTGCATTACTTCACAGTTGAGCCTTATCTGGGCATCTCCAAAACCCAAACAAAGAAGAGGAATTTGCAGATTTCTCCGTAGCTCCTGCTGGGTGGCCTCAGGCAGAGGCTAAATTAGCACCTCCTTAGAGATCCAAGAGCCAGTATACCCAGGAGTCAGAATAGGACCATCCAGATTACAAATCCTCAGATCCATAAAAGACCCACTCAGGGGGCAGACTCAGTGAGCACCAAAGCCCACTGAAGCAAGCCTTATCTCAGAAGGGTGTCTCCAGCATAGAAGTTCTCCCATCATAGACACAGCTGATCCTCATACCCAGTTGCTATCCTTCTAGTGATACCAACAACAACAAAGTCTTAACTACAACAAGACTGTGCACACAGCCCACAAAGGGGTGCACCAAGATTGTCCACCTCGGGTAACTGAGGAGGCTGAGTCACTGGGCCCCATAGGACATGTAGCATACAAAGCCACTCTATCAACTCAGGGAAGCAGCCAAAATGCAGAGACAAAGAAACAGGTCATAAATGAAAGAAATGGAGAAAAACAAACGACTGGATATAGAGTTCAAAACCATGGTTATAAGGTTTTTCAAGAATTTTCTAGAAAAGGCCAATAAATTTAGTGAGAACCTTGAGCATATGAAAAAGGAGCAAGTAGAAATTAAACCAACACTGACTGAAATTTTAAAAAATATTATACAGAGATCTAACAGCAGACTAGAGGATTGCAAGAATAAAGTCAAAGATTTGAAATACAAAGAAGCAGAAAACACTCAACCAGAAAAGAAAAAAAGAATCCAAAAATATGAAGATAGTGTAAGGAGTTACTGGGACAACTTCAAGTGTACCAACATCAGAATTATGAGGGTGCCAGAAGAAGAGAGATAGCAAGACACTGAAAACGTATTTGAAGAAATAATTACAGAAAACTTCCCCCACCTGGTGAAAGAAATAGACTTACAAGTCCAGGAAGTGCAGAGAACCCCAAATAAGAGGAATCCAAAGAGGATCACACCAACGCACATCATAATTAAAATGCCAAAAGCAAAACACAAAGAGAATATTAAAAGCAGCAAGAATAAAACAGTTATGAACAAGGGAGCACCTATACAACTGTGAGCTGATTTCTCAATGGAAACTCTGTAGGCCAGAGGGGAGTGGCAAGAAATATTCAAAGTGATGAACAGCAAGAACCTACAACCAAGATTACTCTGTTCAGCAAAGCTATCATTCAGAATTGAAGGTCAGATAAAGAGCTTCACAGATTAAAAAAAAAAAAAAAAGCTAACGGAGTTCATCACCGCCAAACCAGTATTATATGAAACTAGAGGCCTGCTGCATGAAATTCATGCATGGTGAGGGGTTCTCTCTCAGCCCAGCCTGCATTCTCTCTAATCTGGGACCCTTCAAGGGATGTCCTGGTGGAATTGGGCCTAACCGGGCAGTCGGACATCCCTCTCATAATCTAGGACTGCTGGCTCCCAACTGCTCTCCTGCCTACCTTCCTATTGCCACTAACCGTTTTTGCCTGCCAATCTGATCACCTGCTTACCACTCCCCTGTTATCCTGATTGCCCCTAACTGCCTTCCTCTGTAGTACTGGTCACCCTTAAGTGCCCCCCACCCCCGTAGGCTTGGTCACCCCCAACTGCTCTCCCCTCTAGATCTGGGTCCCTCCAACTGTCCTTTCCTGAAGGCCCAGTTGCCCCCAACTTTCCTTCTCTACTGGCCTGGTCACCCCTAATTGCCCTCCCCTGCAGGCTTGATCACCTCCAACTGACTTTTCACAGAACTTCTACCTTAAATGCATTAATGAGGAACATTAGACCCATGCAATCTCTATTTTACAGAGGAGAGAGTAATGATTGGAGTTGGTCAATAAAACAATTAACTTAAAAGTTTCAACAAACATATAAACCTATGTCTCAGGAGTCTCAGGCCAGTTGTCTTAAAGAAAAAAATAAAAAGTACTTAATGCCCAGCTGGTGTGGCTGAGGAGTTCAGTGTTGACCCATAAACTAGGAGGTCACAGTTCAATTCCCTCTCAGGGCCCATGTCCAGGGTGGATTGGCAGGAGCGTTTGATGGATGATTCTCTCCCATCATTGATGTTTCTATATCTTTCTCCCCTTCCCCTCTCTAAAATCAATTGGAAGGAAGGAAGGAAGGAAGGAAGGAAGGAA
>PVJN01036310.1:0-21582 GCA_004026805.1 Lasiurus borealis | reverse complement strand
TACTAATAAAAGAGTAATATGCTAATTAGAAGGGGAAACCTTCTGGATAAAGCCATGGTGGCGGGGCCAAGGCAGAGGCAGTTAGGGGCGTTCAGGCCAGGAGGGGAGGGCAGCTGGGAGTGATCAGACTAGCGATGGGGGGAGGGGGCAGTTGGGGTGAGCAGGCTGGCAGGGGGGCAGTTGGGGGTGAGCAGGCTGGCAGGCAGAGTGGTATAGGCCCTGGGATTGGGCCTAAACCAGCAGTGGGACATCCACTGAGGAGTCCCAGATTGGAAAGGGTGCAGGGTGGGCTGAGGGACATCCCCAAGCCCCATCCCTGTACACAAATTTCATGCACCAGGCCACTAGTTTGAGAGATAAACCTCCACATAGTTTGTCTGCTGAGGGCCACAGATTATCAAGTCTTTTGTCAGAGATGACCAACCACTGGCTTGGGGCTTGGGACATGAGCAATAGAATCAACACATTAGACTGACCATGATAATTTCTTCAGAGATAGTCTCAGGCCAAGTCTGCACTTCAGCCAAGCAATACCTGGTTCTTTTATGTAGTATCATTGTTAAATTCTTGCACACATCTCACAAAATTACACTATTTCACCAATAATAATTTGGAATCACAGTGGCCACTTTGGATGGACTCTAGATATTTCTAAATTTTCCATCTTAGAGCCATCTTGGAGCAAATGGGCAGTCAAATTCTTAATGTTGAGTGTACTGTCTTTTTTATTGGCATGGAGAAACTTCTAAACAACGTTTTGATTCTCTAATAGCTTTAATTACAAGGAAAGCAACAAAAGCCCACAGCTTATTACAGTCTCTCTTTTGATCCAGTAGCAAAGACCTGCCTTGCCTTGAGGCTATCGCTGCCACTACCAAATTTATAGTGTCTTTTGCTGGCACAGATTCAAGGTCTTACTTGGAGCTAATGCTATACAATTTTGGCACTTAACTGAAAAACAGACATTTCCGGCAAGCTTACATCCTATAAGATGCTCTTACACCTTTGACAATTACTAGCTATTGTTATAACACTTTAATACCTTGCTCCTTCTTTCTCAGAAAAAGGAGAAAAGGCATAAACCTGAAATTATATAATCCATGACCCCTCCCTAAAATTAGACATCACTTGGGCAAAATTGAAATTTAGAGTAAGAAGCTTAATTTGAATGAGTTTACTCTGAAATAATATTTTTTTTAAATCCCAAATTTGACTAGGTCTATTCTGAATCAGCAAAACTAAAATTAAATTACCCATTACCAGGTGAAAATTACATTTATTAATTCAATTTTTAAAATTTAAAGCTATATTTTATGCACACTTAAGTCACAGATTAATACATTTGCATCCACTAGAAAAAGTATCAGTTTCTACCAGGAGGAGAAACCAGTCTCCTGAATTGTCTCATACGGAGTGGATGGAGTGGATCATACCAGCTCTGAGACAAGGTTCTCAAGCTAGAATTTGAAATAATTTCATTGCAAGGATAAAGGGAGTTATGTGACAAATTGGTTGAAGGCTCTGGGGCATAAATAGGAATCTAAGCTAGGTTCACACTCGTTTATTTAAATCTAAGCCCACGCTCTCTTTCTCTTTCTCAACAGGTAGCACAGCGTTTAAAATCCAACTCATCAGCTTGGTGTCTGGGCATCACGGCCTCTTATGTAAAGTAGGAGATGATAGTGCTCTTGAAGGATGAGGTAGCATCTACAAATGTTTGCCATTAGTAAGTGCCAGTACATTTTATTTAAAATTATGACTAGCAGATTGCCGGGTAATACGTGGAGACCCTGAGCAGCCAATAGCAAGAGCGGCTTCCATACCTAATGATCACTTTTCTGGCCAAGGAGGACTTGTATTCAAATTGGCAGGAAAGAGGCAGCAGGATTTCTGAACATCTGTGTGTGATTCGGTGGGAGTCAGAAACGTATTAACACTTCTTTCTCAGCGCCTGTCCAGCGTTATTCCCCAGAAAGGGCTTGCAGGCGCTTTGTTCAGACGAGTTCTAAATGCCTGAAGTGTTCTAAATGCTGATGGCCCCACCCTTTGGAAACTATGACTCCAACTACTGTTGGGAGACAAACGAAGAGAATTTCCCATTAAGAGTATTGCTGGGTACTAAATTCACATTTTCTTCGGTAGTTCTGATTCAATCTCTTTTACTTTTTTAATTGGACTTATTGGGGTAGCAATAGTTCCCCAAAACCATACAGGTTTCAAGCGTACAACTAATAAAACCTCATCTGCATCAATTTCTTTTTATATTCACCGATGTTCCATGATCTCACTTGGATTTTGTCTTCTGTTTTACCTTGACACACACTTTCAGAGCATTCCATTCACCATCCAGCTTTCCTCCATCTAAACCTCTCCCCTCCCCCCAAAAAACAAACTCCAAAACAACTTTCTAAGAGTATGTTTCTAAATAACAACCTTGCCCACAGGTGATAGTCTCCAAGATGATGAAATCAATACCATCATTTTTCTTTGGAGACAGATTTCATCATTGCAGCAGTGAAAGAAACATAAGGTGATGTTTGGTGTTGATTTTTTTAAGATGAAGTTGTCTAGGTAGAGGTCTGTTTGATGGAAGTTGAGTCAAATGAAACAGCCAGTTTGATAAATCTGTCCAAGGCTTAAGAATATTCAGACACCTTTTCTTCCCAAGAAAATCCCCACGGATTTCTTCAAGAACAAAACCTTCTCCACAATGGCTCCCAATGACTCAGACATAACTTCTTACATTTGCCACTGAAGGGATTTCTTTACTTTTAGTAAGACCATTAGCTGGCTCGCCAGATTCTTCAGCATAACAGAATTATCGGCCTTTTCTCTCCCGGGCATGCTGAAGTGGTGAAAATTGCCCAGAGAAAATTGAAAGCCTGATAACTGATTTTCTTGCTGTTTTCAAAAGACCCAAACCTTTCTACGATTAAATTGAAACTTTTCAGGACGAACACACGCAAAACCGGAGGGAATACCCCTGTGTGCTTAGAACACTCTTACAGCTAAAACCTTTACATGACATTTCTTCAGACACAGATTTAAAGTTAAATTATTTTTCTCAAGTAGAACTCTTCTCTTTGGGCTTAAGCAGAATCAGTTCATTTAACTGTGCCATTCACTTTGCCCTTCATGTCTGGATCTGAGAATTAAAGACAGAAGGGGAAAAAAAAGCCACAGGGCCCCGGCTGGGTGGCTGAGTTGGTTGGAGTGTCATCTCATACACCAAAAGATTGTGGGTTCAATTCCTTGTCAGGGAACATACCTTGGTTATGGGTTCAATCCCTGGTAGGAGTGCATAGGGGAGGCAACCAGTTGATGTTTCTCTTGCACATCAATGTTTCTCTCTTTTTTCCTCTCCCTCTAAAAAGTCAATTAAAAAAAAACCAAAAACATATTCTAGGGTGAGGATTTTTTTTAAAAAGCCACAGGTAAATGTTCGCTGTGAAACAAATGTTTCACATAATAAGCTTAGTAATGAAAAATAAATTCCTCTCTTCTCATTAGTGAACTGCATCAGATTAGAGACTTTGTTGACAAAATGGATGAAATGTGAGACCTTTAGTTTCCTTATAAAATATGTTTGAAGTGATTAGATAATGCCAATGTGACTATATGGTGTATATATTTCCAAATCAAGGTGCTTTATGGTTGTCCACAGACACACATTGGGCCACACAATACCATTGTTAGGTCACATGCAGGAAAACATGTGGGGCCTACATCAAGTTGCTAATTTTGCTTCATTCCCCACCGCCTACCTCCAGTCTGGGCCAGAGAAAGAGTGTGCGTGAATCTGTAGAATTACAAAGAAGTGATTCTCCCTCTGCAGAACTTAAAGGTAAAATGATATGAATCTGAATTTGCTGTGGGACTAGAAACGCATCCCGGTGACATTGTTTGAGCATAGAATCAAGCAGGACCTAAAATTAGCTCCTTTTTATCAAAAGGAACATCAAATGCTAGGTCAGAGTTCAATCTTCAAATATATGCAATAAAAAAAAATCTTAATTATCGTGTGAGCTTTTCCACCACTCAAGATTCATCACGTTCCTTTTATATCTTAATTAAGTCATTATTAGAGACAAGTTTTCAAAGGGAACTTTCATTTATCAGAGTCAATAAAACAACTTGAAAGCATAAATAGCTATGTATGTAATTTATAAATTGTGTACAAAGCTATCAATTTTGTACTTACAGTGCAATGTTTTAAACTCAAATATTTTTCTACATTTTACTTAAAAATTATAGTAAGGAATCTTGAATTGGCCCATATGATCAATAATAAGTGTCAATTTAGGGACATAGTTGCCCATACTATGACTTTCACAAGAGCATCACAAAAGCATACATTCTAATTCTGACCAACTGAGCTATTTTACTCAGCTTTATAGACTTATAGCAATCTTTCCTCTCCTCACTCTACAGCTCCAAGGATTTCTCCTGTTCAGTAATTTATTTGAACAAACATTTATTGTTGGATGATTATGTCTACTCAATCACCTTAAGAGGAAAAAAGACTCAGAAAAATTTGTGCTATAGAATCTTTAGAAACTATAGATGAGTCTCAATCCTTGTCAATTCTGTACTCTCATTAATATCTCAGCTATAATTTCCTCAGAATGGACTCTGTGAGAAATTAATCTTCTATGCAAAAGATAACCCTGCTGTCAATCCAAATAGCAAATTCTTCAGCTCATTCTTTCACTTGAAAAGTGTAGGGCCTTGGCCAGTTTGGGTCAGTGGTTAGAATGTCAGATTGCCAACCAAAGGGTCTCAGGTTTGATTCCCAATTGAGGGCAAGTACTTGCATTGCAGGTTTGACCTCAGGCTCCAGTTTAGGCACAAGTGGGAGACAACCAATCAATGTGTCTCTCTCACCTCTCTTTCTCTCTCTCTCTCTCTCTTTCTCTCTCTCTCTCTCTCTCTCCCTTTCCCTCCCTCCCTCTTTCCCTCCTTCCCTCCCTTCCTCTCTCCTTCTCTTTCTCTCTAAAATCAATGAAAAATATATCCTCAAGTGAGGATTAACCGAAGAATGTAGGACAGATTTCAGATGTCAGGTCTAGGGTTCTCTGTCCTCTGCAAAATGAAAAAAAACACGATCATCTGACCACAAAATACTGCTTTATTCTCCTTTTTGTCTCATCAAATTAATCTCAGAATTGTGTTGGCATGCATTAGTCATTTTAACTGTGTTTTTTTCCCCATGTATATGATCTTGGTGTAAAAACCAGCCTTTGAATTTTTTTCAGTCAGTCTCTTAACATTCTGGCAGAATGAGAATGGGCAAGATTACCATTCTGACAGACTTGATTTTAATTTTTGTGTTTTCAAACTTGAGTATATTTCAATCCTCCCAATTTCATGTATACATATATATATATGTAAGAAAATATTTAGATATTAGTTTAATAGAAGCATTCTAACCATCTGAATAGGAAGATGTTTTCGTTAGATATATTTGGTTGCATGCAACAAAAAATTGAGCCTAAACAAAATTGGCCTAAACAAAAAAGGTATTTCTTCAAACCTGCCTGGATTCAGAGCTCCAAAGCTGTCATCAAGCCACCTCTCTACCCAGCTTCACACCGATGGCAAGATAGAGCCTGAAGTTGAAACGGGTTTGGCTCAGTGGATAGAGCGTCAGCCTGCAGACTGAAAGGTCCCAGGTTCGATTCCAGTCAAGGGCATGTACCTGGTCTCGGGTGCATCCCCAGTAGGGGGCGAGCTGGAGGCAGCTGATCGATGTTTCTAACTCTCTATCTCTCCCCCTTCCTCTCTGTAAAAAATCAATAAAATATATATATTTTTAAAAAGTGAGGCTTCTTGTCCAGCTGGGAAGATAGCCCAGAAGGCAGTAAATATCACTGAACTGTCTCAACTCTGATTGGGTGGTTGGATACTCTGAACGAATCAGAGAATGTGATGTCCAGTTTGGCTCCACAAATTCCTGTTAACCAAATGGTAAGAGATTATAGAAAGCCAAAAAACCAACTAACTTAGTTACAGAACACAAGAATTCTCTTTCATTTTTAAATATTTGTATCAAACTTTATGAGGACAGTTAGAAAGCAGTTGAACTTACCTACTTAGAGTCAGAAGAGTCGGTTTAGGATGAACTATATTAAAATACTCAGGACTTTTTTTTTTAATCCACATGACAATGATAAAGAAAACTCCACATAACTGGTCAGTTTATCTTACAGGTAATGATATGTTTTGCAAACAACTCTCCGAATGTAATTCTAACCAAAATAATGGTTAACATAACGTCCTACCTAAGGAAATCAGGGTGGAAAGTTGGGTGGGAGGCAGAGAGGGTAACGACTTTTTTTCCTTTATGTTAGGGTTCTATTTTCATAAGTGATATTCAAGGAGGACCTCTTAATAAATTTGCCTTTCTCTTATTAGTTCATCAAAAAGCAACATACATACTATATTATCTTAATTTTTCACTGAAAAGCCTTTAAGAAAGTTTAATAATATATCCTCTCAGTGCCTGTCAAAGGTTGATATAAAGAGTGATCATTCCTGAACCTTTTATATCTTATACAAAATAATATTTAAAGATCCTATTGCCCACTGTATTCTCATTTGCTCCTTTGTTTGGACACATGAAAGGAATTTCTCCTGTAACATCACTCCTGCCTGGAATACAATGTTAAGAATACTGTTTGATTATTTGCTTGTTTTCTCACTGAATGTTTACTTCTTTTATAATAACTAAAGGGAACTTTGGAAGCCATATTTGGTCATGGCTTCCAGGAAACTAAATACATATACATATATAGCTAAATGTGTGCTAAATTATATTTATATACTAAATTTACATTAATGACACAATATTAGATTTCTGAATAAAATTTTTCTCTTAAAATTTGACTATTCTTTTTGTCTTCATATTAATTGCCTTGTCTGGCATCTGGAAATGTCTTGATATGAAGGGGCCTCAAATTTTACTTGAAAATAAGTAAAAAAAACAAAAAACATATTTTAAATACATGGTACCTTCCTAATGTATATACAGTGGTACCTCAAGATACGAGTTTAATTCGTTCCGTAACCTTGCTCGTATATCAAGTTGCTTGTATCTCAAAGCAATTTTCCCCATTGAAATCAATTGAAATGCCGTTAATCTGTTCCAGACCCCAAAATGCCACCCCAGTTGTTCTTGTTACGTGTTTTTGAATAAGAAAAATGTATTTATAAATGGCAAATATTGTATACAAACATAATAAAAGAGAATGTAAAGGAATAAACTGGTTTTATAAAGTGTATTTACCTACTCATTACACTCTTAATGCTACACTTTATCCCTAAACTGAATGTAACTTAACTAATCTTCACTGAACTTAATTGCTACTGGTCTTTGCATTTTTGGCCGATTTCAAAAAAAACGTGTCCAGTGAGGTTTGCCTCTTCCTCCCTTTCAGAATGTTTCTGAAATGGGTGAGGCAAGTTTCATTGAACAGCTCCGATGCACGACCAGTAGCAACTTTTTCGGGGTGTTTCTTTTCCACGAAGTGTGACACCCTCTCCCACATTCCTAAGATCTCCTTTATCTCACTTGTAGAGATCTCCTCCACCTCTGGCTCCTCCTTCGACAAGGAGGTAAACAAGCACACTGACTGAGGACGCTTGAGTCCTGGTAAACTGGTGGGTCTTGTGCAGCCAGGATCTGCGCGATTACTGTACAGTTAAAATGTTTGAGAACTTTTTGCTGCTAAAGCCAAAAGCATTATGGAAATGGAGAGTACTATGGAGGGTCATTAACCATAAGGCAGCTTAAAGTTTTTCTAAAAAACAGATGAGGAAACAACTTCTACTTATTGATGGTTAATAACAAATGAGGTAATCCAAGATAAAATACCACATACATCTTGATATTGGTCATCTAAACTTTGCTCTAACTTATTCATTGCTTGATTTATATTTTATATACACTGCCATCTCAAAAAATGGATTCCTTCTTTTTCTCAGGGAAGTTCAACCCTTTCCACATACATGGAGTAGTGAGAAAGGAATGGGAAACTCTCTTTAGTCAGTCATTTATTTATCCTTCCAACAAATATTTATGGAGCAGTCACCATGTGGCTAGGCATGAAACTTTCAACCCTATTGTTATGGAACTGACAACCAAAAGAGGGAAACAGGTATTGGACAAACATAACAAAAAGGTCAGATAAATATATCTTGGCAAAATGAGAAATGCTATGCACATTAAGAACACAGTGTTAGGAGGAATTACACAGGGAGAAAACTTATATCAGGGATCAGGGAAAGCAGCTCTGACACAAGTACATTTTTTATGGACTCTGAAAACAAACATTAGTAGTTAGCCAGGTCAACGAGGCCAAGAGGGAGAGCATTCCCTGCAGAGAAAAAAAATGGAATAGAAGGACTGGAGGGAAGAAGAGGCTGGCACCTTTGAGGCACTGAAGACCAGTATGGCTGCAGCTCCAACAGTGGGGGGTACAGCCATGTGGTACAGAAATGAACACCTGTTTAAACCGCCGAATCATTCAAACAAAGCTAACAATGGAACAGAAAGCTATAGATATGGTGTGCAGATAGCTCTCAAATTCTTACTGTCACACACTGAATTCAAGATTACTACATGTGTATATGGTACTGATTTTGAATAAAATACGTTTTTCAAAGGTGAAGGGATTAAAGTAAAATTCTTATACATAGACAACAGCATGGTGATTAACAGAGGGGAAGTAGGGTGGGGAAATCAAAGAAGATATGATGGAAAGAGACATGACATGGGGTGGTGAACACACAATACAACATACAGTTGATGTACTGTAGAATTGTACACTTGAAACCTAAAGCACCTCTATAATTTTATTAACCGACTAGAGGCCTGGTTCATGAAATTCATGCACTTGGGGTGGGGAAGTTCCTCAGCCCGGCCTGCGCCCACTCAGGACCCCCCTGAGATGTCTCACTGATGGACATCCTTAGCACTGCCATGGAGGCGGGAGAGGTTCCTGCCACCGCCACTGAGCACACCAGCCATGAGCCCTGCTTAGGGCTTCTGGCTGAAGCAGCATTCCTGCTGTGGAAGTACACTGACCACCAGGAGGCAACTCCTACATTGAGTGTCTGCCCCCCTGGTAGTCAATGTGCATCATAGCAACTGGTCATTCTGCATTTGGTCGATTTGCATATTAGCATTTTATTATATAGGACTAGAGGCCCAGTGCACAAAATTGTGCACTCAAAGGAGGAGGGGGGGCCTAGCTCAGCCCCCTTTCACAGTCTGGGAGCCCTTGGGGGATGACCAACTGCCAGCATAGGCCCATACCCCCACTCATCCTTAGAGCTGCCATGGAGGCTGGAGAGGCTCCCACCACCACCATTGCGCTTGCCAGCTGTGAGCCTGGCTCAGGGCTTCTGGCTGAGTGGTACTCTCCCTGTGGGAGCGCACTGACCACCAGGGGGCAGCTCCTAGATTGAGCATCTGCCCCCTGGTGGTCAGTGCATATCACAGTGACCAGTTGTTCCACCATTTGGTCAATTTGCATATTAGCCTTTTATTATATAGAATGTCACCCCAATAAATTCAATTAAAAAAAAGAGAGTCAGGAAATGCATGACTGCTTGCTGCTAATTGATGCTGAGTTGTTCTATCATTAGTCAACAAATATTTATTGCAGTAGGACTGGGTATATAAAGGGGAATATAATAGCCACCTCTCCTGCCCTCATGCAGCTTGCAGTCTTGGGACCATAAAGCCAAACAAGCAGGCAAATACCTGGGGCTTTGTCCCAGATCAACAGTGGTGGAGGAAGAGGAGAAAGCAGTGGTGAATAATGGCTGCAGTCATGTGGGTGAAGGAATTGTAAAGATTAGCTAAGAGCCCAAGGCTCCAGTGGGCAAAGGTAATATTCCCCAGCCATGAGACATGGACTGACAGGAGTGGAGGATGCCACCATCCCAGGGTTGCCCAGAGCAAATCTCTTCTTAGCTCTTGATAATTATGGAGGCTTCATTTCATTTTTCTCATAAAATGGAGGTACTACTGATTGAGAGAATCATGCAGCTTAGAGTTTGGGTTTTCTTAAGAAAACAATGTTTTTACACTATGACAAAAATACTTGACAATTAAATGTCAAATTATGTGACTCTGTGTGTTTGCATTTGAGGGAAATTGTGGTTATAAGCAGGCATACAACTCAACACCCCTTGAAGAATGAGGAAGTGACTCTTGCAGTTAAATTGTTTTGGTCTCTGACCACAGAAGCAGAGGCTAGCAACAAATTTGATTTACAAAGTAAATATAATTTCTACAGTTGGCTTCATCCTGTTGTTTTCTTAAAGGAAATAATATATTTTGGTTTGTACTGTGAAAAACACAGATTAGCATTTTTCAGAACATTAAAAAAAATCAAACACAGGATCATGAAAGCATAGAAAAAAAAAGGAACTAATTTTATCTTCCAGTCACAGTTGATGCTCAGAATCAAAATGACATATGACTAATAGTCAGATTTTCAAATCAGTGGGGCTCTGCTCCCACATATTTCTTCTCCACATCTGTGTCTTTACAGCAGCAGAAGACAAGACTCCAGCAATATTTCATCTGTGTGATGGGGATATGCATGTACAGAATTTTCTCTCTGCCATCTGATTGAGAAAAAAAGATCTCTTAATATTTCCTGACTCTGGAAAGTAATGGCATATATTGACATATACTCAGAATTATTTTTTCCAAATAAGCCCTAATCTTAAAAAAATCCTATACTCAAATTAAAACAATTTAATAAAACTTTTTTTTTCACCCAGAAGCAATGATATACAGAGAAAGGCATTTAATAGACTGTGGTCCTGAGCTAACCACAATATAAAAATAAATATACACTATTCAATATTCACATTGCTTGTGACTCTGTCCCTGAGTTTGGAAGAAAGCTGAAGGACAATCTCCTAAAAATGTGGGTCAGGGTTCCCTCTAGCATTAAGGCTGCATGCTTATGTTGGTGCTAGGATAAGCTTGATCAAAAATGGGAATCATCATCGATGCCAATGTCCCAGAGTATTTTCTGAGGTCAAAAGTGGAGATGTAAGAGTTAAACAATTGGAATAGAACCCATACATTTGGAGATGATCATGGGTCGGGGGCGGGGTGGCCTCCATTTACCTTCTCTGCTCAAAGCTCCCTGAGAGCACATTTTGGTTCCTGGGACCCTCTCCAAACCATGAAGACACCAGACTGGACACTGGGTGGCCACTAACCAGAGCAACCCATGAACTATCTCTTATTGGAAACTAGAATAAACCGATTTTGAGATAAGAAGGCTGAACCAGTTAGAAGAGGGGGATGGGAGCAGACGTTGAAAGGAAGCCCTGAGGTACACTAAGGCCCTTGCAAACTGAAGAGGAAACAGAAATTGTGAGCAAGCAGCAGAAGTTTGTAAGTGAGCCTAGAGGAAAATGGAGCACACTGTAGAGAGATGCTGAGAGACAAACCGCGTGCCTCACGATTCTTGGTAACGATGCCATCATCCCCCAGCTCAAGTCCACATGTGTCGTTGTTATATATGAAAGTAAAAAAGCAAACAAACACTATTTCTTGGGATTGCTATGGTAAATATCTAGATGTTTCTTGCAAACAAGAAGTCCCTAACCACACACCAATTCAAATCCCTACTTCATCTTGTGTTGACCAAAAACATCAATAGTGAAAAAAAAAACAACACATGTCTTTAACAGCAGGAAAAGCATAGTAACTGACATATATGAAGCTTCTTACTGAAAAAACTATAGAAATTATTTCCTGATCTCTTACAGAAATCCTCCCTTAGTATTTGAAAATCAAGAAAGGCCCAGAGGATATCAAGTAATTTAGGGAAACCAACATCAAAACAGTGGTTGCCCCCATTAGTCTCTGGCCTGAGACACTCACTGTTCAATGAAAGATTCAGGATGGGAGAAAAGGGATCTTCAATATGGAGATCACTCAAAGGCCTGTTTTTATTGCTTTTGCTTTAGTTTTTGGCCATTTCCCCCTGTCTCCTGGAATGAATGTTGAGCTTTCCCCCACCCCCATCCTGAAACTTTCAATCTTTCAAAATTTCTGTCCTAATGGAACAAAACAAAACAAAACAAAAGGAAATAAGCAAAATATAGTGTTTTAGATAAGTTCTAAAGAGTAAACCAAATCAAGTGATGGAAGTATAAACCTGAGAGAATTGATATTTTTAGAAGGATGACAGGAAGGCCCTTGCAATTGAGAATTTTTGTATAATGAAATAAAGAAGGTAAAGGATCTCTCCTTACTGATATCAGGGGAAATAGCTTTTAAGGCAGAGTAAGCAGCAAGTGCAAAAGTCCTGAGGCATGATGCTGGAGTGCTGGTATAATAGCGCAGAGGAAAAAATAGCTGCAGTAGAGTAAACTAGTGGGTCATAACAAGCTAGCAATAAATATTCTTTTTGGTTACCAGAAATTATTTGGAAGCAGAAACTTAAAGGAAAGATAAATAAGTGCAAAATATTTATAAAGAAGTAGACATGTATTTTTTTTAATATCCAAAATATATAATTCAACTTAACAAAAGGAAGACAAACAATCCAACAAAAAAATGGGCAAAGGACCTAATAGACATTTTTTACATACAGATGGCCAAGAGATATATGAAAAAAATGCTGAAAGTCACTGATCATTAAAAGGAATACAAATTAAAACAATAATGAAGTATGACACCTGTCCAAAGGGCTACCATTAACAAATCAACACTGTTGAGAAGTGTCTATATAGGTCCTTTGTCCATTTTTTTATTGGATTGTTTATCTTCCTTTTGTCAAGTTGTATGAGTTCTCTTTAAATATCAGACATATCTAGTAGCAATATGTTTACCAATACAGCTCCTAGGTAATGATAACTAAGGAGAAAATAAACAAATGCTATAACATCAAAATAAAAAGCTTCTGCACAGCAAAAGAAACCATCAACAAAATAAGAAAGTCCACTAAATGGGAGAACATATTTGCCAATGTGACATCCAATAAGGATTTCATCTCCAAAATTTAAATAGACATGTATTTTTAAACTGATAAGCTTTTGAGTTTTTACCTACCATTTTAGTATGTTCTATATTACTAAGCCTATTCTAAATTTGCTCATAATGTCCTGTTTGTCATATTCTATAATTTTTTTTTAAAATGGCTTACATTGTCATTAATTAATTAATATGAGGTACTCATTCAAAGGATTTGTTCTCCTCTTGTCCCTTTTGAAAAGGAAAAAAGGTAACCTAGTTCTGACCAAAGCTGCACTTTCTTATGCTCCAAAAAGTTAACTGCCTTTTGTGAATTTACTGTTTCAGCCTATTGAATTAAGTAAATTAATATTTGAGGGTATTTCTATATCAATCAATTTTTAATGTAGCAACAAATACTCTCAGATTTTGTGCCCGAAAAAAAAAGTCTTTATTATACCCTGATTTTTGAAAATTATTTTCAGTGCTCATGGAATTAAGTTAGCACTTAAATTCTTCCAGCACATTAAAAATATCATCATCATCTAGCATTTATTATTTTGTTTTGTCCTCTGGGTGCTTTAAATAGTTTCTCTTTGTCTTTGATTTTAAGCAATTTTACTAGGATGTGCCCAGATGTGCGTTGGGTTTTATATTCTTGAATCTTTGGCTTCATGTCCTGCTCCAGCTTTAGAAAATTCACAGCCAGTGTCACTTCAATTATTGTGTTTTCCCTCCTCCTCCCCCAACTCCATTCTCTCCCTCATCTTCTGGGGCTCCAATAGCACGTATGTGACAACTTCTTACTATTAGCTACATATATCTTGTTCTCTTTTGTATTTTTCATGTTTTTAATTTCATACTTTCTATTCAGCAATTTAGCAGTCCTCTCTTCTGCTCTGTTTAATCTGCTAATGAGATCTTAATATTTGTGTTCATCAACTCTAGAGTTTCTATTGGACTATGTTTTTGTAGGTTCCAATCCTCTGGTAAAATTCTCTATCTTTTAAATCTATTTTCCTAAATCTATTAATCATAATTATTTAAAAGCCTCTGTCTGATAACTTCAATATGGAAATCACTCAAGGACCTGTTTTTATTGCTTTTGTTTTTGTTTTTTGGCCATTTCCCCCTGTCCCCTGAAATGAATGTTGATTTTTTTTATTATTAAATGCCAGCCATTGTGCATGATGAATTAAAAGGCTTCCTGAAAATACTGTCCTATAAAGAGGACTTTTCTATCTTCCCTAAGACAGATAAGTTATAGATCATCTTGATCCAATCAGAGATTAAAATTCAAGTAGTCTTTGGCAGTTTCTGAATTTAGCTTTTGTTAAACACTATACAACTGCCTAAAGTTCTGTTTAACATCTTAGCTTCTACTTTCTTTTTGCTACTTATATTTTTACCCTGCGAAGCTTATCAAATACTCATAGGGGAAAAAATTGCAGGTTATCAAATACCTCTAGGTGAAAAAAATTGTAGGACATCAGGCTGAGTTCTCTGCAATTCCCTTTTCTCCAGGTCTTTGACCACCAAAACCTTGGCTACCTTAGTCATGATCAACCCCAACTTTTGCCTCCCCAGTTTTGTGAGCCTTTTCTTTCTCCTTATCTCTCACCTCTGCCACTTACATACTAGAAAATGACTTGAGAACACAACCAGTAAAGAATGTCAGGTTTGCCTAGCCAGTGTTGCTCAGTGGTGGAGCTTTGACCTATGAACCACAAGGTCATAGTACCATTCCTAGTCAGGGCACATACTTGGGTTTGCAGGCTCGATCTAGGCAGCCAATCAGTGATTCTCTCTCATTATTGATGTTTCTATCTATCTCTTCTTCTCTTTACTTTCTGAAATCAATAAAAATATATTTTTTAAAAAAGAATAGAGACCCATATATTTAAAAGAAAAAAAGAATGTCAGGTTTACATCAATGCATTGCCCTTGTCTCCAGGATCTTATCCCATTAATCCTACCATCCTTAGTTGTTCTCTGGTGCCTCCAAAAGCTGGTTGTTGTTTTTAAACTTTAATACATTTTACTATCTTTCTTCATTATTCTTTTCAGAGAAAGGGAATTGATATAATACAAGCTACTCTGTCATAGGTAGAAGCAGAAATTTTTTCTGTGAAGGTTTTTGCATTCTTCTCTATTTATTCTTACCAAATTTATTTTCTCCCTGTCATTTTTCACTTATTATTTCAGCTGAAAGAGATTTTACTATTATCATGGCATTATGTAATTTAGTTTTTCATTTTTCAATTTATTTAAACCTATACTATTTATACTTTCTGTTTATTTTCTATCTCTAACCTTAATATGATAATTCAAATTTTCTCTATAAATTTTCTGTGTCTAAAAGAACAGCCACTGTAATTCTCTTGTAAACAGCCTTATTTCTAAAGTTAGAAGAAAGGAATTATGATTTTATAAAAACTGGCCCACATGCATTTTATTTTGATTCACGTCAGTATAAATTATTTTTTGTCTATCACTTACTTTATTCTCACAAAGAGTTGCAAACTCCCTGGTTACAATCTGCATCCTTACTTTTTACAGTTTGAATAATATATTCTACTAAAAGAGAATATAAAACTTGGAATGTTGCTGGGATGGTATAAATATTCTAATTGTAAAAAGTTTATATTCAAATAGGTGTTTCTTTATTAAATCATTCATATAAATAATAATTTCAGTGAAAGGTATAACAAGCAAATAACTACATGAAAGCAGATTTTATCCAAAGAATATAAAAATCATGACTTTTATTCATAACTTATTCTCTTTTTCATGCCAGTAACAAGTTAAAAAAAACAAAACTCCTTAGTATTTGTTCTAGATGAAAATATTGTGAAGTTTGAAATCCCATTATGTTTGGGGAAAATCTGATAAATGAATACTAGAGCTGTCGGCCACACAGGAATCTTAGAAAATAAGGTTGTGCCCTGTTGATATCCAAAATGTACCTTTCCATCATGAACTTTCCCATATCAAACTCCCTAAGTTGTTTCTGAAAGTGCCACTGAGCTCTTTCTCACAGGGCTCAACAACAGATCCTACATGTGATTGTTCTGCCCCAAACACTCGGCCAAGGTACTCTTTTCCTTCCTTTTCTGCTGATGTGTATTCTGAGATCACCATGACATCGGAGCAGCTACTGTCCATCAACAATGGCATTGTTGGCAGCCAACCAACCTAGGAGACAGAGCCTTCCCTTAACTCTCCATGATGCAGCTAAGTTTAGGCCACAGAATTTAACGAAACTGTCCTATGGTTTCTCTTACGCAAGTTATCTAAGCTATCCTACCAATGCTGCTGGAGGTGGCTACCCTCACAATGTAGTCTCAGCCTGCCTTCAGGGTCCTTGGAGGGTGCTCTGAGTCAGCCTGAACACAGGAAGGGTTAGGTTAGTCCAACCCTAGGGATGGTCTGAGTGTAACTGTGCCAAGAGTCCAGATCACTTAAGAAAAACTGAGAGAGAGATTTTTACCTTTCTTCAAGTCTAAGGTCTTAAGATTGTCTCCTCTTGCACAAAGGTGACTGAAGCAGAAATGGCTCCTTCACAGGTAAGTCTCTCTAAATCACAGGAGTGTGATCTTGCATCAGACTCAACCAAAACATAATGGTGCAGTGTTAAGTCACTGGGATTATGTCTTGACTCACATGACATATAGAATGCAAACAGTCCAGTCCAGATGGAGCTGCCACAAACCCAGTTCTGTTCTCTTTGTTTTTTTTTTCTCCAGCATGAGGTCAAGATTCTTTTTGGATGTCCTTCCTTCAGTTTATTCCATCTAGCTCAGGGCATCCCATGTAAAAACAAAACTAACTACCATAAACTATCTGAGGAAGAGTATATGCAGCTTCATAAAGTTGTGCAAAAGAAATTTCAGGCACAAACTTAAAATTAATAATGCTAGACACCCCCCAAAATGTCACAAAGCAGAGCCTCAAAGGCATGGCCTGGGCTAGAGGGCACGGTCCAGTTTGCAGTACCAGATGCATTCTGCAACACTGTTTACCTGCATGCAATCTAAGCAGAGATGCTTGATTTACATTTATATAACTGAATTATTCATTCACAGGATCCTATGCAAAATTTGGGGGGGGGGGGAACATGGGAAATAAAACATTTTAGGAATCAGAAAGTCTTGCTACCTTTTACAATGTTAAAATAAATATTCTTGCCTAATATAAATACATTGATCCCTTACAGAGTAGGAAATGTATTCATCTTAAAAGGAAAAGACTCAGTCTCAATCATTCCAGCTTCTGCTGATCAAGACTTCAAAAATATCAGGGCCACCGGGAGGACAAGAAATCACCATTTAACGTACATCTACAAAACCCTGTATTTTGTACTTTGTGCTTCAGAAATCCTGCTGCATACAATTGAAACCGATGCTGGCATATTTAAACAGGGAGGAACTTTACAGCTAGCCTACTGAATCCAAGAAAAATGGAGAACCAGGTTTTAGAAGTGGAAAGGAATCAAGGAAAGAGCCTGGGCTCAGAAATACCCTGATTAAGACTATGCTGCTAAAACCTCTGGCAGGAGTCCTGGGACTGTTGGAATCTATACCCCGTCACTGGATACTTAACCAACACCTCAGGAAATAACCATTGTTCCCTGCATCACTGCTTTACTCCCCACATGCAAACCTTCAATTGGGAGTGTGTTTGGGCAAGGCTAGGTCACATGCTCATAGCTGTTGAGCAAGAAATGGAATGTATGCCTCCTTTATCTTATCAGGGATAGACAGAACCCTGCCCACAACAAGACTGATTCATTGGTGAATGTGGTTTGAAATGGAAAGAATATTCTAATGCTGGTTAGCCAACAAAATGAGGTCAAATTCACTAGGCAAGTAGTCACTGCCATTTACTACTTGACTTCCCTTGATCTATATGCACTGCTTGCTCTTTATATTAAAATAAACATTTACCTGGTAAAATAAGTGTCCTTGCCTACTCTCTTACAGAGTAGGAAATGTACTCACCTCAAAAGGAAATGACCCAGACTCAATAGTTTCTGCATTCAGCTCAACATCTAAGGTCTCTTGGCAGTATTTATTCCTCCTCTAGTGGTAATATAACACTATCTTTATATCATATAACTATGGACTAAATCGTAAAGTAAACTACCAACATAATTCACACACAAAAGTGTGGTGGGAAAGAGACAGAAAAAAAATTACTTGAAATATATGGCAAAAACAAGAAGTAAAAGTTGAGGCTGTGGTAGTCATATTTGTAACTTTTCAGAAGATATTTACGAGATGTGGTCTGTATGACTTCCCTGTCCACTACCTACTTCATTTTCCCTTTGCTTTCACTCAGCATATCGGTTGATTCGGGTTGGCTCTGGGCTTCTTTCCAATATAATGAATCAATAGTCTTCATTAATTTTTGCAGCTGGGCAGGTGTTATCACTTAGGTTCCATCCATACTTCCTCCTGTCCTGATTACATAGTGATAAGCTTACATGCCCCACAGAGCCAGAATCTGTGACTCAAAACAATTTCTTAATAATTACCAACACCATGCCCCTGCCTATTTGCCTCTTGGTTCAATAGCAGCTAGAGCTCCAACTATCCAGGTATTAGTCTCAACTTTAATTTTCATGGAACCATTGTAGCCTGTGGTAACATTGCTCATTTGGATTCTAAGATCCTGAGTACAGCAGAGCCAAAGGGTCAGTGGGCACCCCCTCTTTCAATCTTGGTTCTCAGACAAATGTGTCCTGTTTAATCAGGAGCAAGTTTGTCTTAGAACACATAGCTGGACAAATCAATTTATATAAAATAGTTTAAGACTTTTATACAGATAAAATAATTATTTCTTAGGCTTTGATAGTTCCTATATTTTTATATTAAAACACATTTTTAAAATAAATTCAATATTGCCAATAACCCCAGCCAATGATGCTCAATTGTTGAGCATCCACCTATAAACTAGCAGTTCAATTCCCAGTCAGAGCATATGACTGGGTTGCAGGTTTGATCCCCAGTGTGGGCTGTGCAGGAGGCAACCAATCAGTGATTCTCTCTCATCATTCATGTTTCTATCTCTCTCCCCTCTCCCTTCTTTTCTGAAAGTAATAAAAACATATTTTTTTAAAAAGCCACATGTTCAGATTATCAGAGAATAAAAGAATACATAATCCATTTTATTTAACCTTTTATGAATAGAGCAATGGATACACCAGGGCGGATATTTTGAGATATTCATCATTAAGATAATAAGCTAATGGAAAATATTTTTCAAATATTAGAAGATTCTATAAATCCTATTTAAGCTAAAAATTTTAAATTTCAGTTTTTTAAAAATGTTTTTATTGATTTCAGAGAGAGAGAGAGGAAGAAAAAGAAATAGAAATATTGATAAGAGAGAAACATTAAATGGCTGCCTCCTTCATGCCCTTTGCTAAGGATCAAGCCCAAAATACTGGCATATGCCCTGACCAGGAATTGAACCAGTGACGACCGGGTACATGGGATACTCAACCAAAGGAGCCACACAGGCTGGGCTCATTTTAGTTTCTTTTATATTTACTCAATATCCACTTATTTTTTATAAGAGCCCCCTCAGAATTTTACTAAGTAAAATTTTTCTAGCAATGGAACTTATCACTAAAACTAATTATAAGGAAACAATTACTAAATACTAAAAGTGCTACAAATGTTTGTGGTGATTGTTACATGAATGTCCCCCAATAAATCTCACTTCCTGGTAATCCACTCTTGGGTCCATCCCTTCCTCACTGACTCTTGATGTAGTCATGTGACTTATTTTGACTAAGGGGACATCAGCAAACAAGCAGAGGCTCGATGCAGACTTGTGCATAGGGATTTCTCCCACTGAAATGCCACCACTTCCATGTGATGTGAAGAAGCTTAAATCGGCCTCCCTGAAGATGAGACCACATGGAGGGAGAAACAAAACTACTCAAGTTGTTCTAGCTGAGCCTAACACCCTGATGATCCATCAGCTGCATGCAACCATATGAGTGAGTCTAGGTGACCAGCAGGAGTCTCGTCTACCAACAGAACTATGATAAATAAATTGTCATTTTTTTAGATCCCAAAGTTTTGGGTTAGTTTCTTATGTCACATTAGACATCTGATATAATATGCTACATATATACTATGTGTTATTAATATTGAATCCTTATTAATACTGTTATTAATATTGCACAAGAATGAATCAAAGGGTAAGAAAATAAATAAGAATAATAAGATAGCCCTGGAAACCTCTAGAAAGATAGAAAATTATCCCTTAAAAATGTATGCTTTATTATTTTATGAGAATATTTGAAAAGGCACAATCTCTCCTGAATATGATTATTCAGGACACTAATCATTAGGATTAGAGACAATAACTACAACCTATTCCTTTCTCCTCTGTCAAATTCATTATCTAACTCACAAATAATTGTTGAACAAGAGTATTGTGCTATGAGCTATTCTCTCAACCCTATTATTCATTATTTTATCAGTGACTTAGATAAAGATGTGGCAGTAAATTTATCAAAGTAGAGATGGAAAAGCTTGACATTTAAAATATTTAATGGTAGAATCGTTATTCCAAAATGTCTAGATCAGTTGGAATAATGAGTCAAACTTTTCAGTTTAATAGAGATTCAAGTAGAAGTCTTAGACTCAAAATAGCAACTTAGTTCAAAATGCCCAAGTACCTAATTGGAGAACCATATTTAAAATATATCACATTGAAAAACAACAACATAAAACAAAACACAGAGACCTGAGTTGGCTGCAGGTGAGTCAAGAACACGACAAGGCTGCCAAGAGATGGCATCTTGGCTACAGTGGATGTGCAGTGCCCACAAGGACAGCAATGGCCCCCTGCTCTCTGCTGTGGTCAGGCTGCAACCTGCAAAATGGGTTCATTTCTGGCCTTCAAGACAGTATGTAGGAGAAACACAGAGAATAAGAAGAGGAACACCTGGTGGAGGAAAGGTCTAGAGATGGTGTCATAAAAGGAACAAATGACCAATGCAGGAATCATTAGATAGAAGAGATACGGTTTTCAAACATTTAAAAGGTTGTCATAATAAAATGGTTTGAAATTTATTATCTGTCTCTCCTAATAACAAATGCACAGTTGGGGTCTGAATGGAAAACTGTCTCATGCGGCATTCAAGCATAGCTTTTAGCGGGCAGATCTTTGTCCAGCACATCTTTTTCACAGAGAATATCAAAGGCGAGGTCCCTGGAGCATCCTTGAAGTTTGACCTCTCTCATCTGTAAACATGCCCTGGACTAACATAAAAAATATCAGAAAAATCCTTTCCTCTATTTCTACTACACTCTGAATTGATGCAGAAGGGAGCCTTCAAAATGGCAGCTCATAGTCCTTTAATGAGACAGATTTTGCCTGATCACTTTGGGAAAAGATACTGCCAAGAACCAAATCTTACTCCAGCCTAAGGACCTCACTTATTCTAAATAATAAAAGCCTAATATACAAATCGATTGAGTGACAAAACCAGAATGACTGGTAGCTATGTCATGCACTGACCACCAGGGGGCACACATGTAACACAGGAGCTGCTCCCAGGTGCAGGACCC
>PVJN01036309.1:0-21583 GCA_004026805.1 Lasiurus borealis | reverse complement strand
GATGTCGGCCACGATCTGGGCGCCGTCGCTGCGCGCCAACACGGCGTCCAGCGAGTGCTGCTGGATGGACTCGAGGAGCCGGGCAGGGTGCCCGAGGCGCAGCGCCCGCCGCCCGCTCCGCGCCAGGCGCTCCACCAGGTTGTCCACGGCGATGTTGGAGGGCGCGCAGCACAGGACCTGGGGGCGCAAAGCTCCGGGTTGGGGTTGGGGACTTCGTGTTTGCGGAAACCACCTCGGTTTACCCCGAAGCACACAGAGAGCCCTTCGGGGAGGAAAGAGGGTGCAGGGTGGGTGCCCTGAGGCTAAAGGGGAATGGGAGACGTGTCACTGCAAGCTGTCCAGTGTCTGCATAACGAGAATCTGGGCCGGAGAACCTACTGGTCCAGAGCGCCGGGCGTGCGGAGACGGGGAACTGGAAAGAACGGGCTCACAGGCCCTGACATAACCCGGCTGGGATGCCGTCTCATCGCCAATCACATCACGCCACCACCCGACACGTGGACGGGACGCTCTGGACGGCTCAGCCTGGCTTCCAGAACAGCAGTCCCACGTCACAGCAGGCGGTGGAGAGGAGAGGCCCTGAACGGGGCCTCCCCCGTGTCCTGGCACCGCCGCCCCCATCGAGGTGGCCCGGGGCACATCCGTGTGCCACTGGGCTGTCAGGAGCAGAAAGGGCCCACCAGTGCTCAGCTGGCGTCAGGGACAGAGGTCCTGGCCCCCCTCCCTCCCTCCTGGGGCGGGCAGTGCTGGGAGGCCCGGCCCACCTTGCAGCCCTGCTTCACGGCCTGGAGGATGAACTCCACCACGGTGGTGGTCTTCCCGGTGCCGGGCGGCCCGTGGATGATGGCCAGCTCCTTCTGGGCCAGCGCAAAGGACACCGCTTCCTGCTGGGAGGCATCCAGGGCGGCGTTGAAGAAGGTGGGCGCCCCTGCGGGAGAGGCGACAGGGTCGGGCCGGCTCTCCGCACTGAGGAGCCCGGGAGGGAGCCGGACCGCCCGGGAGGCACCCGCTCAACACAAAACCAACCTGCTGTGTGTTCAGCAGATTCCCCTGGAACAGGAGGCCGCAGACTGCAGACCAGGCCACACCCGACCTGCCGCCCGCCTCCCCCAGCGGGTTCTCCTGGGACCACCACACCGCCACCGCCCTGCCTGCTGCTCCTGCACCAAAGCCTAACACTGACCTTCTGTCCCCTTACCGAAAACCCTCACCACTCAGGCGCCAGGATAACAGACTCTTCTAGGTAAATGTTTCCTGGAACATACTGTCCCTTTATATGTGCCCATAAAATGACCAAAAAAAAAAGGATAAAAGAGCCCTAGCCCATTAGGCTCAGTGGATAGAGCGTCGGCCTGTGGATGGAAGGGCACATGCCCGGATTGCGGGCTTGATGTAGAGGGTATGCAGATTCTCTCTTGTCATGTTTCTCCCTTTCTCCCAATAAATATCAATAGATATTTTTTTTAATAAAAAAGGGTAAAGGTAGTAGCCAAAAGAAAAAGAGGAAAAGAGAAAAGAGGACTAGCAAATTCCAGTACCGAGTTCGGATTCTGACACTTTCTTGGCCACCTGCCCTGTGTGCCCTGTGGTCCGGGAGCAGGTAGAGCTGTCTCCAGCTCTGCGCCCACAGCACCCGCCCCACAGTGCGGCGACACCGAGCCGTGAGCACTCACAGGCGCAGGTGCGGACCTGACGCGTCAGTGATGCTGCGGGAGCCCCAGTGCCCGAGCACTCCCCACTGTCCCTCACGGGCCCGTCTCCTCAGTGTCAGCCACGATCAAGATGTGTCACATAAAAAAAAGACAAGTCACGCCCCTTCAAAGGGGGTAAACAAATAATGTGTGTGTGCGTGTATGTGCATGTGTGTATGTAAAACATACTGTTGGATGTGGATGTGGATGTGGGAAAAAAGTTGAAGATGAGACACAGGCGCTCATGAGGTGAACTGAGTGGCAGGTTTCTAAGTGACTGACTCCCTGCTTTTCTGCTTCCGAACATCCTGGCTTTCCATGACACACGTGTCACCCTTAAAGAGTCTACAGCCCCGGGAGACTTCGCACGGAAAGCACTGCTCTCAGGCACAGGTGAGGCGGCCCTCCAGTGTGACTGGCGGCCACCACTTTGCGGGCACCAGGCTGGAAGAAGCACCGCCCTCTCGAAAGGCAGCTGGGGCCAGAGAGAACCTACAAAAGCCAAAGGAAGGAGCTTTCTCCGGCGCTGAGCCCAGGAAAGAGCCCAGTTTTAGATAAACTCCCAGGAAGGTATCTACAGAAATTAAGGTGATTTCTTCTACCTGTTCCTCCTCCAACTCCTGACAGAACGGCCCCCCAACCCCGGTACCCCCCTAGCTTCCTCAGCGGTTCCAACCAGAGAGAAAAAGCACCAGCTCTCACGGGTGTCGCCGGCAGGGCTGGGGGCTGCGCCGCCGAAGAGGACCTCGATGAGCGAGAAGGCGGGGCCGGCGCGGTACTTCTTCAGGGCGATCAGGGCTCTGCCGGGGAGAAACCCAGTGCGGGGCTGAGGGTGCGGGGCTGAGGGAGAGCCGGCCAGGAGGTCAGGGCGGAGCCCGGCCCCCTCCGCCGGCACCCCCGGCCCCAAAGAGGGCGGCACGGGTGAACCCACTGCTCTCTGCCCAGCCCCGGCACGGTGGGCTGAGCGGGCCGTGGGGAAGGAACACGTGACATGCTTACTTCTTCAGGCGCTTGTAAGTGACGTCATTGGCCAGTTTTAACAGTCGGTAGGAAGTCTGGTGGTCCAGGCTCAACTGGAAGTCGCAGGACTGGTCAAAGGCCACTGTGACCGATTTCTGGGTGATCCGGGTCAGGACCCCAGTGGCCAGCTGACCTCCTTCATCATTCAGACCCACAATATCACCTGCGAAACAAAGACTCAGTTATGTAAACACTGAGCAAAGTTAAATGTGAATTAGTTTATACAATAAGTATATTGTATAAAATTTTATACAATAAGTCCCAGGTCATTTCAAATATCCTGCTACTTTCTTTAGACAATAAATGGTTAACATCTAAATCACACACGTGAGCCCTAACCGGTGTGGCTCAGTGGCTAGAGGGTTGGTCTGCGGACTGAAAGGTCCCAGGTTCGATTCCGGTCAAGGGCGTGTACCTTGGTTGCGGGCACATCCCCAGTAGGAGATGTCCAGGAGGCAGCTGATTGATGTTTTTCTCTCATCGATGTTTCTAACTCTCTATTCCTCTCCCTTCCTCTCTGTAAAAAAAAAATCAATAAAGCCCTAGTAGCTCAGTGGATAGAGCATCAGCCTGCAGACTGAAGATCCCAGGTTCGATTCTAGCCAAGGACACATGCCTGAGTTGCAGGATCGATCCCCAGTAGGGGGCATGCAAGAGGCAGCCAATCAATGATTCTTTCTCATCAAGGATGTTTCTATCTCTCTCTCTCCCTCTCCCTTCCTCTCTAAAAATCAATAAAATATATTTTTAAAAATCAATAAAAATGTATATTTTTTTAAAATCACACACGTGAGGTCAATGAATTGTTTACAACAAACAGAACCAACCATGGATAAAGTACCGCCTGTCAAGGGCTCTGCTCTGGGCAGGAGTCAAGCGGGTCCCTGTGCTCCCTCAGCGGGGAGAGACCAAGACAGCGCCTGTCAGGCTGTTCCGGGGCCTTGGAAACATGAAGCTCAGGGAGGGGGCAGGGAGGGACGAGGGCGCCATCCTAAAACACTGGGAGGTAAGGGCCTCCCTGCGTGGTGAGTGCTGACAGGTGGGGGCCCTGGATGAAGTGGGGGCCCCGAGCACCTCTGGGGGAGAAGACCAGTGAAAGAGGGACAGTGTGTATCCGCCGCCCACTCCGCAGAGACAGCCCACATCCCGAGACAACTGTTCGGTGACTCACCACCTTAGGGATGCAGAGTGAGACCCGTGCCAGAGCCTATCAGTGCTCCACACGCCCCGGGCCACGTGATTATGCAGGGACAGGCATGGGACCAAATCAGAGCCCGAGACACAGCGAGCCTCTGCGTGGGCACCGGGACAGAGGCCCTCACGCCCTCCACCTAGACCGGGACCTCAGAGGACCGAGGCCAAAATGGCACCCGCGTAGCGCCAACCCAGAAGAGGGAGAGCCAAGAAATGGAGGGAGGCTCAGCCCGACGCCCACCTGGCAGTGGTCCTCCACTGCAGGCCTTCCTGCCCAGGCCCGCTTGGCTTGCGTTTTTTTTTGGGGGGGGGATAGAAAGCCAGAAACATCGATGAGAGAGAAGCATCCATCAGCTGCCTCCTGCACGCCCCCTACTGGGGATGTGCCCACAACCAAGGCACATGCCCTTGACTGGAATCGAACCTGGGACCCTTCAGTCCCCAGGCTGACGCTCTATCCGCTGAGCCAAACCGGTTTCGGCTAGGCTTGCGTTCTGTCACTTGACCACAGTTCCGACCGAAACAGAACCCACTCTGAGATAAAGTCAGGCCCACCCGCACATTTACACTCCACTTATTCCATGTCTGCTAGCGGGTGCCACGCAGGAGCCAGGCATATCCTCGGTCCTAGGGGTTCTTCTTGTAAGCAGAGAGTTCCGTTGGCACCTTGAATCTTGTTCTGCCTCCTTCCCCAACAGTACTCCTGGGCAGAGGTCAGGTTCTGTGCCTGGGGCCCGCCCCCCATGACTGCCCCACCAGTGCCCGGAATGGGAGCCCCTGTTTCCAAATGCATCTAGAAGCTTCTAAGCCTCAAAACTGCTCCTCAGAAGAAACAGCTCCGCCTGACTCTGTCCATAGCTGCAGCCACACGCCGAATTCCCCGCAGGCTACGTGTCAGCATAAACGCCACTCCCTCTGACTTCCGGTGTGTGGAGGGGCCATCGGCCTCCGCGGCCATTCCCTCCACAGCGCTCATTAACGGCGCACTTTTACCCTGGCGTTTCCAGCTTCCACCTGCACACTCAGGCCCTGCTCAATCACTCCTGAAAGACACTCAGCACCCCCTCCCCCTGCTCATGGCCGCCCATGGCAACTGGCCACGTGAGCACAAACGCTGGCATCAGGTCCTGACTCTCCCCGTTACACAGGGCAGGTCCCGGAACCTCTCCTCTCAGCCTCCTCAGACAAAGTGCCCAGCCTGAGGCTCCTCGGACTCAGCTCTGTGCCTACGTCAGAAATGCACAGACCAACCAAAACCGGTTTGGCTCAGTGGCTAGAGAGAGCATCAGCCTGTGGACTCAACGGTCCAGGTTCCATTCTGGTCAAGGGCATGTATCTTGGTTGCAGGCTCACCCCAGTAGGGGGCGTGCAGGAGGCTGATGGATGTCTCTCTCATCGATGTTTCTAACTCTCTATCCCTCTCCCTTCCTCTCTGTAAAAAACCATTAAGACATATTTTAAAAAAAGAAAGAAGTGCACAGACCAGAGGAAAAGCTGTTGCTGGGCAGCACCCCTGCGGATGCGCCTCTCTGGGGCTCGAAGGTGACCAGCAGCTGTCCGTACAGCCCGGTCCGCTGGCCGGACACCTGCAGCTTCAGCAAGCACACGCCACGGCGCTGGAGTTCCTTCAGAGACACGTTCTCCTGCCAGGACCTGGAAGACACAGGAGTGAAAGTCAATCTTCGTCCTCCCCGTGTCCATGTCCACCCTGCGTCCTCCCGTGTCTATGTCCACCCTGCATCCTCCCTGTGTCCATCTCCACCCATCGTCCTCCCATGTCCATTTCCACCCTGCGTCCTCCCGTGTCCATGTCCACCCTGCATCCCCCCCGTGTCCATCTCCACCCGTCGTCCTCCCATGTCCATTTCCACCCTGCATCCTCCCCGTGTCCATCTCCATCCTGTGTCCTCCCGCGTCCATCTCCACCCTGCGTCCTCCCCGTGTCCATGTCCACCCTGCATCCTCCCCGTGTCCATGTCCACCCTTCCTCCTCCCCGTGTCCATGTCCACTCTGCATCCTCCCCGTGTCCATTTCCACCCTTCATCCTCCCCGTGTCCATGTCCACCCTGCATCCTCCCGTGTCCATGTCCACCCGTGCAGGAGAAAATGAAGACCTGGCACAGGCGCCGAACACGAGCCAGCACAATTCTGGCTCCGCGCCACTCAGACCTGCCCCTCCCGCCTCCCCCAGGGCAGTTCATGACTCGGCCCTTCTCCCAGTCACCTGAGTCCGAGTTCCCCTTCTCCCCTCTCCCCCATCCTGGTTCAAGTCAATGAGTCCTCTCAGCCCTTCCTGTTTACAGCTTGGATCCACCTCTCCCTCTCTCTCTCCCCTCGAGAGCCCTGACTCAGATTCAAGCCCACGTCGCTGGCAGACTGGATTAAACAGAGCTTCCTGGCCCTAGCCAGTTTGACTCAGTAGAGAGAGCATCAGCCTGAGGACGGAATGGTTCTGGGTTCAAGTCGGTCAAGGGCAGGTACCTGGGTTGCAGGCTCTATCCCAGACCTGGTCAGGTGCAAGCAAGAGACAACCCAATCAATGTGTCTCCCACATCGATGTTTCTCTCTGTCTCTCCCCCTCCCTTCCACTCTCTCTAAAAAACAACAACAAAAAGCTCTCAGCACCCAAGGGATCCTCCTAAAATGCAAATCTATTCACCCACTCCCTCCACCGCCCTGAACCCGCTTAACTTCAACGAAAGCCATCCTCCGCACCCAAATATCTTACAAACTCCTTCTCAACCTGATGCCCACTGACCTTCTCTCAGGGGCTTACTCTGCACTGGGTACCCTGCTGAGCACTGGACTTTTAATAACCTCATTTCATTCTCTCAGCAAACCTTCAAGGTAGGCCCTACCCGGTTTGGCTCAGTGGAGAGAGCATCGGCCTTCAGACTCAAGGGTCCCAGGTTCGATTCCAGTCAAGGGCATGTACCTAGGTTGTGGGCACATCCCCAGCAGGAGGTATGCAGGAGGCAGCTGATCGATGTTTCTAACTCTCTCTCTCCCTTCCTCTCTGTAAAAAATCAATAAAATATATTTTTTTTAAGAACACCTGTGAGGCAGGAATGATCCCATTTTACAGATAAGATAACGAAGGCTCAGAGATATAACCTGTGAAGAAACACAGCCATAGATGGAGGGGCTGGATTCTCCACAAGCTCTTAACTGCTATGGTCAAAGCCTCTCAAACAATCCCCCATCCATGTGTGTAAGCTCTGACTCAGGCCCTGCCTCTCTGCCTGCACTGCGGGGCAGGTTCCTTCCCCTCTCCCCTCGGCTCCTCCGACAGGAGAATAGCAGCAACGAGCTGTGTAGACCAGGCCTGAGGGTCAGAGGAACTGGCGACGGGTGAGAAGGGTTTCCAACAGTGGTTCTCAACCTTCCTAAGGCCGCGACCCTTGCATACAGTTCATGTGGTGGTGACCCCCAACCATAAAATTTTGCTACTGTTACGCATCGTGATATAAATATCTGCATTTTCCGATGGTCTTAAAAGGGTCGTTCGACCCCCAAAGGGGTCGCGACCCACAGGTTGAGAACCGCTGGTTTATAGCCTCCATCCTTGTGTGCTCAGTGTTTCGGTGAAACACCTATTCCTGTCCCGACACAGGGCGCCTCTCCCGGCCCCCCCTCCCGGGTACCTGCACCCCGATTTTCCTGAAGCTGTGCTCAGGCTCCACCTCCTCCCTGAAGCACCCCTCGCGCCCGCGCCCGGCGCAGGGTTTCTGCCCCAGCTCCGCGCACAGGCGTCAGCATCCGCCCCTGGTCCCGCTGGAAGGCGGCTGCTTAGGCGTCTGTCCACCGCCGGCGCTCACCCCCGGCTCCCGGTGCCGGTCACTCTCTTAAAGGGGCCTGGCCCTCACCGGTGCCCACATCTAAGCGCGGAGGATGGGGATGAGGGCTGAGCAGGCGCTGGGAGCCCGACTGGGCACAGGCAGGACCTCGGAATGACAGTTCGGGGAGGGGGACTCCGGACCGAAAAGCGAAAGAGTCCCAAACCAGAACGGGGTGCCCGGGGAGGTGACGAGGCTCCCACCTCTGGGGGTGACCGGGCCCCGGAGGGTCCGTCCGCCCGGGTCTGAGCGGATCGGGGCTGCGGAACTGCCGCGCCGACCCCGGGAGGAGGGCCGGCGGCCGTACCTGCGCTCCTCCACCTCCGCGTCCCTCTCCAGCTCCAGCAGGTCCAACTGCTGGGCCACGAAGGTTTCCACAGCCGCCGAGGCCATCGCCGCCGCCGCCGCCGCCGCCGCCGCGCGACCCGTGCCGGAGCCGCCGAGGTCCCGTCGCCGCGCGCGGGGGGATGTTCCCCGCCGGACCCGGTGCGTCGACGCACCGGGTTCGCGGCTCCTCCGCTTCCGCTTCCGGTCGAAAATGGCGGCGACCGTGGCGGCCTCGGCCCTGCCAGTCGCGTTCGGGCGGCTGGTGTCCGCGTGCGGCCGGAGCATCCTCAGGCCGTCGGGGCCCGGAGCGGGTGAGGCCAGGGCCGCGGGGGAAGGGAGGGAGTGGGGCGAGCGGTGCTTCCCGCCACCCCGTCGTGTGTGTTGGTGCGTGTCTGATGCCTTCGGTGCTGGTCGCCTTTTTTGATTAACACCGGCTTTGGAGTCGGGGAAACCGAGATTCAGATCCTGGCTCCTTAGTTGGTAGCTTAACCACTGAGGATAGTTCTTCCAATTCTGTATGGGCCCAAGTTAGTGGGGAGCACAGAGAGGTCCAGAGAGGTTAGGTAACTTGCCCAAGGTCACTCAGCACGAAAGTGGGAGAGGAGTGATTCAGACAGAGCGGTCCCGCTACAACATCTGGGCTTTGGCCGAAACCGGTTTGGCTCAGAGGATAGAGCGTCAGCCTGCGGACTGAAAGGTCTCAGGTTCTATTCCTGCCAGGGGCATGCATCTTAGTTGCGGGCACATCCCCAGTAGGGGGCGTGCAGGATGTGGCTGATAGATGTTTCTCTGTCATTGATGTTTTGATGTTTCTAACTATCCCTTTCCCTTCCTCTCTGTAAAAAATCAATTATATATGTATTTGAATCTGTGCTTCGCCATTACCCTAGGGTTTGAGCCACTCTCTGAGCATCATCGACCTCATCTGGAAAAATTGTGATGAATGTCCTTGCCTAATCTTAGCCCATTCAGCAAACACACCGTAGCTGTATTTTAGTCACTGGGTTACGAAGCTCCAAAAAGGTTATATTCGGCCCGAAAATGGTTGGAGTGTGGTTTGCATCAGGAGTGCTTATGTATGTTTTTTAAATGACCTAAATGTATATATGACCATGTTAAAGAATTTCGCCTTTTTTAGATGCCATAATAGTGTCGTGGTTTTGTTGTTTTGTTTCTTAAATAATCATCTTTTGAAGGTCGACTTGTCTTTGGTGTGTCCATATAGATGTCCAAACCCGTAGGGAATTTTCATTATAAGTTCACTACAGGCCCAGTGCATGAGATTCATGCTTTCAGGGGCACCCTCTTGCAGTCCGGGACCCCTCTCTCCTTACCGCCTGCCTGCAGCTGCTGTGCTCCCCAGCTGTGAGCCTGGCTTCTGGCTGAGCTGTGCTCCCCCTGTGGAAGCGCACTGACCACCAGGAGGCAGCTCCAACCCTGAGCACCTGCCCCCTGGTGGTCATTGCGCACCATAGGGACTAGTTGTTCAGCTGTTCAGTGGATTTGCATATTGGGGTTTTATGGAATGGGTTACATAATATTTGAGCCAAAATGACAATTGCCAGGCAACAAGTTCTCAAATACTCTGGAGAACAACAGTTTTGCAATTTCTTTTATGCATTTGGACTTAAGTAGGAAAGTAAGGAAGATTACATAAACGTGGGAAAAGGCGGGGCAGGAATGGGGTCATGAGATTATGGGCTTTCTTGAGGGTGGTTATGCCTTCGAGGAGCATTACTTTGGCTTTCAGATTGTGTAACCCAGAAGAACATAAACGATTGCTTGAAACCTTTCACTGAGAAAGTGACAGTCCTGGGCTGTCCGGCCAGTGAGGAATTCATGATTTATTATAGCACCCCTTTCTCACCCCTACACATGACCTCTTTACAAATTAAACCATGTCTGGTTTGCTTTAAACTAATTGCAGAATTGGGCAAGAGGCCATGGACATCAAACAAGATTAGTCATGAGTTGATAATCTGTTGAATCCGGGGCTGGTAGCTGAGGGCTCGGTGTTATGTACAACATTTTCCACAATAAAACGTGGGTTGAAGTAGGCGGGGAAGTTTTTACAAAAGCAGTGGGACTTCCTCTGTCCGGCTGACGTAAAGCCACCTCTAGAACGCTGTGGGCCATTCCAGGCGCAGCTTTTTTTTTTAATATATTTTATTGATTTTTTACAGAGAGGAAGGGAGAGGGATAGAGAGTTAGAAACATCGATGAGAGAGAGAGACATTGATCAGCCACCTCCTGCACGCCCCCTACTGGGGATGTGCCCGCAACCAGGATGCATGCCCTTAACCATAACCGAACTGGGACCTTTCAGTCCGCAGGCTGATGCTCTATCCACTGAGCCAAACCGGCTTTGGCTAGACACAACTTTTTAAGGGAGAATCACAAAATGTAGTGAGTCCAGAAAAGGTGACTGAAACAGTGAGCAGGCGGGACCTTGAAGAGTGAGAGAAGGAAGCAGGAAGGAAGGACCAGTCTCTGTTCTCAGAGTATAAAGACGGTTCTGTGGAAGACAAGGGGACACTTTTTTCCCTGGGGGGGTCCATGGCTAAGCTAAGGCAATAGGCAGAGGCACAGAAACTTTCTAACTGAGCTTATAACAGAGGAATGGCTCGCAAGAGAGGTGCTGAATTTCCAGGCACAGAGAATTACAACAGGGACTTCATTTAAAATAAAATTATTTCAGAGAGGAAGAGAAAGGGATAGAATCATCAATGATGAGAGAGAATCATCAATCGATTGCCTCACACTCCACACTGGAGATCGAGCCCAAGCATGCTCCCTGACTATGAATGGAACCATGACCTCCTGGTTCATAGGTCGACACTCAACCACTGAGCCACCCCAGCCCGGCCAGGGGCTTCATCTGATGCCTGAGCAGAGCAGAGTTCGTCCGTCATTCATTGAGTACCTGTTATGTGTCAAACAGTGGCCCAGGGTGAGGATACACCCATAATAAACAGACAGTAGCTGAAACAGGTTTGGCTCAGTGGATAGAGCATCAGCCTGTGGACTCAGGAGTCCCAGGTTTGATTCCAGTCAATGACATGTATCTTGGTTGTGGGTACATCCCCAGGAGGGGGCGTGCAGGAAGCGGCTGATCGATGTCTCTCTCATCGATGTTTCTAGCTCTCTATCCCTCTCCCTTCCTCTCTGTAAAAAATCAATAAAACATTTTTTTAAAAATAAATAAATAAATAGACAATAGCCCCTGCTTCTAAGGAGGCTAGCTGGCATTCTGGTGGAGAGGGGGTGTGCAGACAGGCTTTTTAAACAAGCGCATGACCTAGTGTGTTAGGAGCTGACCGGTCTTGTGGAGAAGAATCAGTCTTGGGGGGAGGGGGCCGTTGTGAATGGGCTGGCTGGGAAAGTCCTCTCCACCGAGGTGCTGTTTCAGTGGGGGCCCAGGAGAAGTGGGGGAATTCGCCTTGTGGGTCCCCGCGGTGGGAAGGGGTTTCCGGGAAAGAGCAGTCAGCACACAGGCGTCGAGGCGGTGCGGGCCCGGCGTGGTCCGGCGAGAGCGAGGAAGCCAGGGATCAGGTGCCCAGGAAACAAGGGGAAGCGCGTTGGAGAGATGGGGTGACCCTGCCACCGCCCCGTGGGCCCGGGTGAGGGCTTTTGCCTTTTCTCTGAATGAAACGGAAGCTCCTGCAGAGTCACAGCCAAATCCTGGTTCGGCCCTGGCCGGGGGCTCAGCTGTGTCATCTTCTCAGCCACAAGCCACTGGTCACAAAAACCAGCTCCATCTGGGGGGACTGTCGAGAGAGAAGACCCGGAGGCCGGCTCCGCGGAGGCTCCCGCACTTGGACAGAGCGGGGTCTGAACCTACCGGGCATTTAGGGGTCAAGGAGTGGGTGAATGGGCGGGCACTGCAGTGGTAGGCCCTGTAGGTGGGGTGAGGAAGGAATCTCGGTGCTATGGTAACAACCAGTGACGGCACGCGATGTTCTTTGAGCTTTGTCGGCCTCGATGTTCTGTAGACAAGTTGTGCTGCGATGTAAAGTGATTCCAGCGACCGTGTGCGTTGAGTGTCTGCAGGGGCTGTTTGCATTTCACGGACGGGAGTCACTGCCCCTGTTTCTCTCTCCCCAGCCTCCCTGTGGTCCGCTTCCCGAAGGTTCCAGTCACAGAGCACCTCGCGGCCAGAAGGGTAATGTCGACTTGGGTTTGGGTGACTCTTCCTTTTCACCATCTTTCTGACGCAAAACTGCAGACCTTTGGGCTTTTAGGAATATTTCTGTTTTCTAACTGTTTGAATAGGATTTTTCTCAGACCCTTGACGTAAATAAATAGAGACAGAACGTCAGGAGTGCAAAGAGCACGGTGTCCTGC
Organism: Lasiurus borealis; assembly: GCA_004026805.1. NCBI lineage: Eukaryota > Metazoa > Chordata > Mammalia > Chiroptera > Vespertilionidae > Lasiurus > Lasiurus borealis. The sequence goes on along the minus strand of PVJN01036309.1, from coordinate 9,170 downwards.
CTGCCAGCGCTCTGGTTACCGAGGGGACGTGGTCGTTCCTGATGGGCGGTTCTCACCGGGAAGGTTGCCCCCAGGCCGGGGGGGGGGGGTCAGACCCTCTCAGAGGCACCTGCGGAGTTTGAAACAGCAAATTCCGTGTTACATGTCATCTGAGGGAAGACACTGCGCTGTATGCTGCAGGGAAGTGTCCCTGGCTGGTGGGAGCACACAGACAAAAGCAGAACAGGGTGGGGGTTCGCATGGGAAGCCCCAGGCCTGCCCGGCCCTGCGCCCGGAACGCTGCAGCCGGGGCCGGAGCGAAGCCGTCCCTCCGAGCTGTGCCTCCTGGTCCGCAGAGTGCATTGTGCGTGTGTAGCTCAGTGGAGTGTTCTGAGACTAAGTAAATTCTGCATTTAAAGGAAGTAGACAAAAAAAATCAATTAAATTAAATTTAAAGAAATAAAAAGAGAAAGAGAGCGGACAGTGCCTGGTTCCAGGGGAGCATTCATACATCAGCACTGCTGCAGTCTCCACAGAGGGAGGCTCAGCGAGGCCATCTTGGGCTCCTGCACGAGGCACAGAACAGAATCTGAACCCACAGGCACTTGGCGCTATGGTTTGAGGCCGGCCCGAACAGGTTTCATTCATCATTCAGCGAGAACCTGTTACATGTCAAACACTGGTCCCGGGTGGGGATGCACCCGTAATGAACGTACAACAACATATACCCTGTGTTTAAGGCCCCAGCTAGCATTCCGGTGGAGGGGGGTGTGCACACGGGACTGGGTGACGTGCTAGACTCTGTCCTTCCCGGCAGTTGCACCCAGCCATGTCTTATGATTCTTAACTGCCTTTTCACACGTGTGACGTGTGTATGAAATGTTTTGTACAGATACATTCCTAAGACATCCCTGAGTTCACCCCCGTGGCCTGAAGTCGTTCTGCCAGATCCCGTCGAGGAGACCAGACACCACGTAGGTAAGGAAGGGGCAGAGGTGGGCAGCATTCTCCACACAGGCGGCCATCTGGCTGCGGAGCCAGACTGTCGGCTCTCCGTGCTCCAGACCCACACAGGGAACCTCTGCTTCTAAGGTTTTGAGCAGCGCACTGGAAAGCTGCTCAGTCCCCTGAGACCCCTATGCACCTGCCGTGTTGGAAGCAGGTGGCATTCGGGAGGGAAGGTGCCTGTCATCTGTCTTCCCACTGTTGGGAGACACCTGGGTTGGGGACAGGTTTCTCCTCACCCGGAAGAGAAGCTGCGTGACAGCCAGCGGCCGCCGGCCCCGGCCTGGCTGTTGGAGAAGCCGCTGGGGTGTCAGGGGCATGTCAACCTGGAGCGCCTGTCACTGCAGCCACCGCTGCCAGCAGGGAGGGTGAATCCTCGGTTTTCCCAGAAAGCTGCAAGTCCACCTCAGTGCATGGAACCATCTAGTTGTTGTTTTTTAATATATTTTTACTGATTTCAGAGAGGAAGGAAGAGGGAGAGAAAGAGAGAGAAACATCATCGATGAGAGAACCATTGATCAGCCGCCTTCTGCACGCCCCCCACTGGGGATCGAGCCTGCAACCCGGGCATGTGTCCTTGACTGGAATCAAACCGGGGAACCTTCAGTCCACAGACTGATGCTCGATCCACTGAGCCAGACCAGCCAGGGCTGGAGTCATCTAGTTCTAGGCACTGTTTTGGAGACTTAGAAAAAAACGAGGCGCAGCCCGGGTCCCGGCCCTTGGACTCGTTCCGCCTCCCGGGGACTGTCTCCAGGGCGGGAACTGTGCGGGTTCCGCTCCTGCACCCGCCCGAGGCGAGGCCAGCGGGGCGGGTCTCAGCAGACACTGCTCAGACAGTAACCGGTCAGAGGACAGAAGGTCGTGACCTGAGCAGAGGCAGTGACCACAGCAGCAGGAAGCAGGCGGCGTGCAGGGCGCCGTTCGGGGTTTCCCTCGTTTTCAGAAAGGCCTGCTCTGCCTTTCAGGGTTTGCACCTTCCTGGCCCCCAGCTCTTTATTAATAACGACTGGAACCAAATGGTGCGAAGTGTCACCCAGAGTCCGAGAGCCGAGGCAGGCACACTGTGCGCTCCGCCAGAGAGTGGCGGGCGGCAGGGCGTCCTGGGAAGTGGGGGGAGCTTCATGTGTCAGGGCCCGTGCGCCCTGCATGCCACGCTGCCAGTGCTCCTGGGAAAGCAGGGCCCCGTGCCCAGGCGCCTATGCCTGTGGTGGGGGGCACGAGGCTCGGCCACCAGCTGTCACCCGCCCTGCAACCACACCACCGGGCGCCCCCTCCCCACTCCCCACCATACCGCTGCAGGAGAGCGGGGAGCAGGGAGGATATAATAAAGTCCCCGGGGCCCGTGTGGAGGGGTCCATGCTTCCTCTCCGCTGGGGTGACGCCCGCCGCCTTCTCCCCGCAGAGGTGGTGCGGAAGGTGAACGAGCTGATCGCCAGGGGCCAGTACGGCCGGCTCTTTGCCGTCGTGCACTTCGCCAGCCACCAGTGGAAGGTGACCGCCGAGGACCTGATTCTCATCGAGAATGACCTAGACCTTGCGTGTGGAGAGAGAATCCGGTTGGAGAAGGTACGATTTCGGTTTCTTGGTGCATTCGGGGACTGGGTCGTGGAATGTGCGACGCCCGCTCCCAGCATCGTCCCTGGGGAGGGTTCCTCAGATCAGCGTGACCATGAGAAATCCCGGGGACGGGAGAGTGAGGGAGGGCGGAGGCGGCAGACCCCGGGAGGTGGCCGAGCTGTGACGGCCCGGCTCGGGGTTCACTCCTCAGCGCAGATGCTCAGCAGTGCCCGCTGATCGCCTCACATCCTGCGGGCTAACATATCCCCCAGGAACATACTCCATCGCAGGTCCGATAAAAGTCCCAGCTGCATATGTAGAGCTTACCAAACGAATCCGCTGATGACCAGAAGAACATAGATGGCGAGTCTCTGCTGCCTTAAAGGTGCTGATGGCCATGAACATCATCTCCAAGGAGAAGATGGAAATCAAGTGGATTGGTCTGCCCACCAGCTCAGCTCAGGAATGTCAGAATTCAGAGGCAGAGAGACAAGACTTGAAAAAATAAAACAGAAACAATCTCAACTTTAAGAACTTACTCTACAGCAAATGGCCTTCAAGAATCTGGTGCAGCCAAAACCGGTTTGGCTCAGTGGATAGAGCGTTGGCCTGCGGACTAAAGGGTCCCAGGTTCGATTCTGGTCAAGGGCATGAACCTTGGTTGCGGGCACATTCCCCAGTAGGGGGCGTGCAGGAGGCAGCTGATGGATGTCTCTCATTGATGTTTCTAGCTCTCCATCCCTTTCCCTTCCTCTCTGTAAAAAACCAATAAAATATTTTTTAAAAAAAAGAATCTGGTGCAGAGAAACCGCCAGGCAGAGCAGCAGGCCCACCGGCCACCTCCGCCCAACTCGGTCATCCACTTCCTGTCATCGTGGTGAGCACCAGCAAGAAGACCGCCACCGACTGCAGCGTTTCTGATGACAAGCTTGAGTATCTATTCAGTTTTGACAACAGGTTTGAAGTCCATGATGACAGAGAAGCGCTGAGGCGCCTGGGGATGGCCTCTGGGCTGGAGTCTGGAAGCCGCTCTGCTGAGACCTGACGATGGCAGGAAGCCTGGGGCCGGAAGCCGGAACCCTTTGTGACAGAAATGGCTCGGGAGCACGGGCAGTGTCTTCCTCACGTCAGCAGTTCCGACCTCTGACGGCACCAGGCTCTCTGCTGGGGGCTTGACCACCAGCTCCCATGGGACTCATACAGCGGGTCCAGGGGGGAGACTCCTGTGTCCTACGTCGGGGAGGAGGAAGACGGAAAGGACGAGGAAGACTGATGCGTTTGCTCACGGCCCCAGTCCCTCAGGTTCGGCTTCAGGAAAGCATGTCTAGGAAAGAGACTTTTCTTGGTGTGGGCTTTGCTGTTTCTTTGTGGCTTCCTCCCAGAAGATGTCAGTAAGCATTGCGTGTGCGTGCACCTCTGAGAAGCAGGCGCGGGCTTCTTCCGCAGGGTCTTAGACGGGCGGCGGCTGTATGCATTCTAGTCGCCGGCGCAGGGCTTTTACTTTGCAGGATTTTGTGTTTTTCTATTTTTTTAAAACTCAGAGTTCCTTTTTGCCCCGTAACAATTCTTGCTGGGTTTGCTGAAGAAGTTGTACTCCATCTACATCAACGAAAATGCCGTCCTGTGGAGGCCACTTATTGGCAGCGCGTTGTGAAGGGCGCCACCCCGTGGCGGAGTGTGAGGCTCCAGGCCGAGTTCCCATTCGTGAAACTGGGGCGTCCGCAGAACCAGGCCCATGGCAGAGCTGCTTTTCAACAAGGAGTACCACCAGGCCTATTATGACATATTCCCCCTTTAATTACAAATTATATTGGCTGCGTGATGCCATATACTTTTCCTTCCTTCCTTTTTCTTTTCTTTTTTTTTTATTTTGTCCACAGTGAAGCAAGCATTCAAAGTTGTGTGTTTGGGTTTGTGTGTTTGATTTGGTAGTTTCCTGCCGTGCCGGTACAGTGAAAACTCTGGAACTCTTGGGATGGTTTTATGCTGATGGTAAAATTTGCCTGGTTTCTTACAGGCAGCATTTGGGAACTTTTTGTTATATAATTGTTTACATACTTAGTAAGTCTATCATTTAAAGACGTGTACTGAAACAAACGTTGTATTTGTTTCATGAGCATCTTCCTGTAATCTCTCATAAAGATGAAATTAAATATAGAGAATGTTTAAAAAAAAAAAGAAAAGAAACAGTGAGGCCTGTTCGAGGCCCCTCCCTGGGCACTGGCTCTCCCTGACCACTGAGACTGCCTGCTCCTGCTCCATTTGTGTGTTAACTGAGCGCTCCTGCCCCTGCGGTAGAAATCTCTTTGCTGTGGTCCAAATGCATTTGGTGTTTGTCTGCTCTGCTCCTACTTATGAAACTGTGCAGGCAAACACCAAATGCATTTGGACCACAGCAAAGAGATTCCTACCGGGGGGGGGGGGGGGGGCAGGAGCGCTCAGGAGGTTGACACAAGGTGGTAAGCGATCGATCGATCGCCACCCCAGGTAATCAGTTTTCCCGTCCTGCGTCCCCGCTGTTCACCGTTTGTTTAAAGCGACAGTGAGAGAGCAGATCCCGCCGGCAGCACATTCCCAAAGGACACCTCCCCCACCCGGTGCTTCCGGGCCTCCCTGTTCTTGCGTGTTTGTTCCTCACGGTGACGCCCTGTTTCTCGTCGCAGGTCCTGCTGGTCGGCGCTGATGACTTCACGCTGCTGGGCAAGCCGCTCTTGGGGTAACGTGCTCTCGGATGGGGGGCTCTGCCCAGGGTACGGGGTGAGACGGGGTGGGGGCGTCCATCACCCGAACCATCGCCAAACTCAAGAGGCTTGTGCTTCACGATGGCGGGCGCAGAGTGTCCCCGGGAGCAGGACACCCCGGCCAGGCCGCGGAGCTGTGATAACGCGCTCCCACCTGGCCCGTAAGACCTGTGGACAGACACGTCTTTATCACATCACTTTTGTGATCAGCAAAAGAGGAAAGTAAACCTCATTTTCGAAAACCTGACGTAAAGCATCACAGCTCTCCAGCTCATCGGGAAGGTCTGTTGTCTGTTTCCAGGAGGGATCTTGTTCGCGTAGAAGCCACCGTCATTGAAAAGACGGAATCCTGGCCCAAGATCAACATGAAGTTTAAGAGAAGGAAAAACTACAGGAAGAAGAGAAGTAAGTCACCGAAAGCGGGGCTGGCGCCCTGCAGTCCTGCCTGCTCCGGGCGTCACCCCTGTGGGTCTGACCAGGAGGGGGGCTGAGACACAGGCAGGGACCTCCCCGGATGGCGCAGACCCCTTGAACAGGACTGCCCCAGCAGGGACCCGCAGGCTGAGCTGCCCGGTCTCAGGACAGGTGTGTCGTGTACAGCCCTTAGTCACAGCAGGAATCCCCGCCTCATGGAAAGTGGGGAGAGGGAGGGGAGCTGTCGGATAGCGGGTCTCCGGTGGCTGGTGAGCAAGGTCAGACTTGTGGTCAGGCTGTGAGCGAGTCCTCTCTCTTGCAGTCATTGTGAGCCCGCAGACTGTCCTCCGGATAAACACCATTGAGATTGCGCCGTGTCTGTGCTGATCGTCGAGCCCGCCTTTACAGAAACAGAAAAATAAACCCGTTTTCCAGGAGTCTGCTTCTGTGTCCGACGCCGCAGTTCGCTGTCTGTTAGGTCTGGCTGGTGCGCCAGGTCTGACTCCCTGAGTCAGAGGCCGGGAACTGGGGAAGAGTCGCTGGCAGAGCCTCCCCGGGCAGAGACTGGCTGGCATGCTTGCCCGCCCTCCACCCCCCACAGCAGGCGGGTGCAGGCCCAGGAACCCTTGGGGAGGTGCCGCTGGGACTCCGGAGCTGACAGACACCAAGAGACACAACCTCGATCCCACTTCTGTGGAGACGGACAAAAACACGAGCAGATTCCGTCTGAGAATCACGGGAGGAGGGAGGAAGGAGGAGGGAGGAAGGGGGAAGGAAGAGGCACTGCCGTGTGGGGCCGGGGCCTGAGGACCAGTGCGGAGGACCAGCAGAGACAGCAGGGCCAGACGAGGCTTGAACTTGTCCTGAAAGCAGCCGCCTGTCCCAGAGGCTTGGGCCGTCAGGCAGGCAGCCAACAGGAAAGAAGGGATGGGTCTTGAACCCTGAACCCGAGTGGCCCAGGGAATGGAGGGGGGACTTTGGGGAGTGAATGTGGGGAAGAGGGGCTCTCGGATGCCCAGGCCCTGGCTCTGTGCTCCCCCCAAGACAAGAATTGGGGTTTTCAAGTGGCACAAACCAGAGTAAATCCTTTCTGGCGAGATTCCTTCAGGAGTCGCTCTGTGATGTGGGAACCAGGACAGGAAGACAGCTCTTACCCAGGAGGCCTCTCCCTCACCCCCTTCAGGTACCAGTCACCCAGGGAGATGCTGACCAGGCCTCGGGGACACTCCCTCCCCAGCAGTACCCTCTGTGGACAGCAGGGGGCGGCGGCCATGCTGTTTCCTGGCTGCGGATGCAGGGCTGGGAGGGTGGTGGGCCGACCTCAGAAGGGGGAGCACTGGCTAGTGCTGCCAGGTGGGAGTCTGAGCCCCAGCTCCGAGTAGATGCCTCCCTCTGAACCCCTAATTCCACATTTCACACTGCCAGTGTCCCCCCCAGCCCCGGGGAGGGTGGAGTGGCTCTTCCCGTTCAGCGCAGGCCTCTGTGGGTCCCCAGAGGAGGGGTCAGGAGCCTGCCCCGTGGTGTCACAGGGCTGCCGGCCCCGAGGTTTGGGGGAGATATGGAGACACTGGTGTCTCCCGGAATCTCAGGGAAATGTGGCTCTGAGAGTGTTAATGGGACAGGCTGTCCCAGTGCAGATCCCCGAGGGCTGCCGACTCCTGGGGCCACTCAGCTGGGGTGGGCGAACCCCCACCTCCCTCTTGTCTCCCTCTGTGACTCTGGGGAAGTTCATGCCACGTGCCTCAGTTTCCTTCCCTGTGAAGTGGGGACTAACGTGCCTTGGAGGCCGGTACATGTTGCCATCGTCATCATCATGGTGGCTGCTGATCGTTAACGGTGAACTGGCATCTCTCTTTTTTTTTTTTTTTTTTTTTTCATTTTTAGATTTTTTTTTAATATATTTTATTGATTTTTTACAGAGAGGAAGGGAGAGGGACAGAGAGTTAGAAACATCGATGAGAGAAACAACGATCAGCTGCCTCCTGCATGCTCCCCACCGGGGATGTTCCTGCAGCCAAGATACATGCCCTTGACCGGAATCCAACCCAGGATCTTTCAGTCCGCAGGCTGACACTCTATCCACTGGCCAAACTCGTCTTGGCTAGATTTTTTTTTTATTATTATTATTGATTTCAGAGAGGAAGGGAGAGAGAGAAACATCAGTGGTGATAGAGATCATTGATTGGCTGCCTCCTGCATGCCCCTTACTGGGGATGGAGCCTGCAACTCAAGCCTGTGCCCTTGACCAGAATCAAACCAGGACCCTTGAGTCCACAGGCCAACTCTCTACCCACTGAGCCAAACCGGTGAGGGCAACACTCACTGACATCCCCTGCCTTCCAGAAAATTCGCCTTGCCCTAACTGGCTTTGCAGTGATTAGAGTGTCCGCCCACAGACTGAAGGGCCATGGGTTTGATTCCAGTCAAGGGCACATACCTGGGTTGTAGGCTCCATCCCTGGGCCCTGGTTGGGGCGCAGGAGGAGGCAACACATCCATGTTCCTCTCTGTGTCTCTCCCCTCCCTTCCACTCTCTCTAAAAATCAATGGAAAAAATATCCACAGGTGAGGGTTAACAAAAATTTCCCCTCTCCCAGGATGCTCTGATGCATGGACTCAGAAACTAGTGACTTCACTGTGAAGCTAAACATTGGCATTAAAATGGACGTTTCATCTGAGAAGGGCTGTCAGCCTTGAGAAAACTTGCTAAATCCCAGAAATGAGAAGAATCTCCTGAAGGCTGGCCCGAGGCTGAACCTGCAGGCCTGGCTGCCTCTGCCGTCCCCCCTGCCCACGCCTGCCCACCTGCCCGCCTGTGCGCAGACCTGGCTATAGGCCTCGCTGAGCTCACTGCAGGAATGGAGCTGCTGAGGCCGGAACCCCCCGTGTGACCCCTCTCCCCCCGAGGGTCTGAATTGCACCCAAAGGTCCCCGGAGGTTGAGAACATCCTGGTCAATGTGGCTCTTCAGTGACCCTGGAAGACTGACCACTCTGCACCCAGGCCTCCCCCAGCCCAGGGTCCCCTCCCCGGTTATAATGTCCCCATGGTGGACCAGCGTTTCCCCCATGCTCCCTCTGCCGGCAGGTGGAGTCCTCCTGGGACCCCTCCACCCTCCCAGGACAGTGACCTGGTCCGGAGCCCCAGCTCTGACAGGCAGGGCCATCTCTGAGCTCTGGCTTCCTCTCAGCGAAACGGGGCAAAAGCACGATTGCTTCCCGGGGCACAGCCTCGGGCATCAGCCTGTGCCTGCGGGAGGGCTGGGGGTGGGGGCCCTCCACACAGGTGCCGTCTGTTAAAGTTCAGGTTTTCTGACCATTCAGGGGTTGTGAGGCCCGCAGCTTCAGCAGACAGCTGCCACTCACAGTTCCCCACGGGGGGCGGGGGGGACAGGGGCACAAGCAGAGGGAGGCCAGGACCCGTGGGCAGCGGCCTGGCCTGTGTTTTCCAGGGGAAGGAGCCGGTGAGACAGG
>PVJN01036308.1:0-21583 GCA_004026805.1 Lasiurus borealis | reverse complement strand
TTATTCAGATTATTACATTTGTTTCTCTTTTTTCCCCTCCATAACTCCCCTCCACCCGGGTCCCACCCCTCCCTTTATCCTTACCTCCCCCGCATTGACCTCATCCATAGGTGTATGATTTTTGTCCAGTCTCTCCCTGCACCCCCCTAAACCCTTTCCCCCTGAGAATTATCAGTCCACTCCCTTTCTGTGCTCCTGATTCTATTATATTCACCAGTTTATTCTGTTCATCAAATTTTTAATTCACTTAATTTTTAGATTCACTTATTGATAGATATATATGTGTTGTTCATAATTTTTTCTCTTTTACCTTTTTCTTCTTCCTCTACTAAAAGACTACCTTTCAGCATTTCATATAATACTGGTTTGGAGTTGATGAACTCCTTTAACTTCTTCTTATCTGTGAAGCTCTTTATCTGCCCTTCAATTCTGAATGATAGCTTTGCTGGATAGAGTATTCTTGGTTGTAGGTTCTTGTTATTCATCATGTTGAATATTTTTTGCCATTCCCATCTGGCCTGCATCATTTGTGTTGAAAAATCAGTTGACAGTCGTATGGGTGCTCCCTTGTAGGTAATTAATTGTTTTTCTCTTGCTGCTTTTAATATTTTCTCTTTGTCTTTTGCTCTTGGTATTTTAATTATGATGTGTCTTGGTGTAGTCCTCTTTGGATTCCTTTTATATGGGGTTCTGTGTGCTTCTTGGACTTGTAAGTCTATTGCTTTCACCAGAAGTGGGAAGATTTTAGTCATTATTTCTTCAAATAGATTTTCAGTATCTTGTTCTCTCTTTTCTTCTGGCACCCCCAAAATTCTGATGTTGGTATGCTTGAAGTTGTCCCAAAGGCTCCTTACATTATCTTCACATTTTTGGATTCTTTTCTCTTCTTGCTTTTCTAGTTGAGTGTTTTCTGCTTCTTATATTTCAAATTTTTGACTTGATTCTTGCCTTCCTCTTGTTTGCTGTTAGGTCTCTGTATAATATTTTTTTATTTCAGTCAGTGTATGTTTAATTTCTAGTTGGTCCTTTTCCATCTCTAGTTGGTCCTTTTTCATCTCTAGTTGGTCCTTTTTCATCTCTAGTTGGTCCTTTTTCATCTCCTTTTGGGTCTAAATTTATCCATCTTTCCTAGGATATTTTTGAAAAACCTTATAACTGTGGTTTTGATCTCTATATCCAGTCGTTTGTTTTTCTCCATTTCTTTTGTTTGTGATCTCTTCCTTTGTCTTGGCATTTTCACTATGCCGGGAGAACTTCTGTGTTGAACTCAGCCTTATGATACAAGACTTGCAAAACTGCAAAAGACTCCTTGTTGAGCTTGGGATGGGTGGAGTCTCAGGGCTTAACAGACCGCCTTGCCTTCCAGTTGGCTCTGCCCTCCATGGCCCCTGGGTCTCACGTGACTCTGAGTGATCACTGGAGCGGTCCCTGTGTGCGCGCCCACTGCCTCTAGACCACTGCCTTTCCGGCTCCCCTGCGCTCTGGGACCATATGAGTCTGGGTCCCCAGGATCTCGCCCCAAACTGGGGTTTAGTGGAGTTAGAGGTGGCGCAGTTGGGAGGCTCTATCTCCCGCCCACTCATAGAAGCCAGCGGCACAATCAGCAGTTAGTCCTCTGTGCATGGTGCTGTGCGTGCCACCAGACTTCTGCCCTTTTGTGACTCCCCTAAATTTCCATGCACTTCTCCCTTTTCACAATCCCAACTGCCCCTGTATGAATCTCACCTGGACATGGTGCTCAGTGCCATAGGATAAGGGGCTCAATGCAGTTGGGAGTCTCCGTCTCCCTCTTGCCAGAGAAAGCCAGCCAGGTACTCTGGTACCCGCTCTCTCCACGTGCACGTGTCCATACCTCAGCTTTGTGCAGTTCCTCTGGGTCTCTGTGAGCCCCTCTCTCTCCTTCTAGTTGTAGAATTTCCATTCAGCCAGCTTTCCTGTGGTTCTGGATGCTATCCGTTCTCTCTTTTAGTTGTAGTTTTGAAATTGTTGTGTGAGGCAGCAGTGTAGGTGTTTACCTATGCCGCCATCTTGGATTCTCCAAGAAGTGTTTCTTAATCAGGAGATCATAGTTGGCCTTCAAAGGAAGAGATCTGGCAGAGAAACAGGCTTGAAACATGTGGATCCAGAAGCTGGTCTGTGGAAAATTCTTCAGAATCATATAGCTCATATAGAAAAAAGCTTGATAGATCTTTTCCCAAGTTGGATGGCAATCCTAACAATTACGTGGCATTACTAACTACAGGTTGTGAAGTTGAAAAAAACTTCTACATGAGAAAAGAAAATCAATTATCCCTCTATACTCTCTATAAAAATATGAGTTTGCAAAACCTTTATTATATGAAGAAATGATCTGAGGGTACAGCCAATAAACTAACAATTAAACCCCAGGAAAAAATATATGGAACTGTAGCACTCAATAAAATAGCAATTATGTTATTTTTGGTGCACAATTAAAAAAGGAAGGAAGGAAGGAAGGAAGAAAGGAAGAAAGGAAGGAAGGAAAGAAGGAAAGAAGGAAGCTTTTCTGGATTCAGATATAAACCAGGTTCTTTTATGCTGCCTTAGCCCCTGCCTCTGGAGATACTGCAGGGAAGCCACATACTTCTGTTCTAAGGAGAGATTAACACCTGTTACTAGTAGAAAGCAAAAAGCCGATGATGAGAAAATGTACTTGGGATTAATTTCTGTTATAACCAGATCTAATACTCATTGTGCCCCTGTCATTTGACTTGGGGGCTCTTGCCATGACCTTACATGAGTCAACAGAGTTTAATTTCATAGGCCAAGTTCCTATCTCAATTTCAAATAACCTTAATATAGCAAATGTGACATTGTTTCTGGGTATTCAGGGAAGCATGGGAAAGAGATGCATATTGGATTTAATGAACACAACCCAATGGCTGTCACCCTAACCTGGACCCTCCCTCCATCCCTGAAGCTATCCTTTGTTTTCTTGCTTCAGTATTTTCTTTCAAATTCATTTCATACATAGTTTCTAGACTCATTTTCCTAACGTACACTTTTCATCATGCTTTCCCTCCCGCTGAAGAAACTATAGTAATTTCTCACCTTTAGTCAGATTTAATTCAAATGACTTCCTGATCTTTAAAAACCCAATAGAAGCGGGCTCTCCCTAACATAGTGCCTCCATTTGCATTTATTGAATTTTTCCAGGTGTTAAGCTCATGATAATTAATAATAAAATGCAGAAGTCTTTGAGACTAATGCTTTTAGATAAGTTACTATTCCAAATATTGGGGATTACTTTTTTTTTATGGAAAACCTAATAACGATATATCTCTCTGTATATTCCTGCTTTTTAATTAAAAAATTCAGTATAATTGCCGATTTTTGCAAGGATATAGTAACTATTTAAAACCTGCCACTATTTAAAACATATCTTTCCTGCCCTCTTTCTAGGTATCCTCTGGATGTGGGAGGAGGAAGCCTTAGCTAGCAAATTTTCTAACGTCTTTTTTTTTAAAAAAGGCAATTTACATTCAGCAAAGTTCACTCCCTATACTGTGCATTACTAAGAATTTTGAAAATGCATATGGTTGTGTATCTACCATCACAATAAAAATATAGAATGATTCTGTGACCTGAAAACTTTCCCCATAACCCTTGCCCTTAGCTCCTGCCAGCCATTGCTTTGTTTGCTCGGCCTGTAGTTTTACCTTTTCCAGAATTTCATATAAATGGAATCATTTAATATGTGCTCTTTGTGGCTTTTTTCATATAGCATAATCGAGGAGGGATTCATCCAGTTGTGTGTGTCAATAGTTTATTTTTATGGCTGTGTAATATTTCAACATATGCATACATCACAATTGGATTATCCATTCACCTGTCGAAGGACATTTGTATTGTTTCCAGTTTTTGGCTATGATGAAAAATCTGCTATAAATAATTGTGTACAGATTTTTGTGAAAATTTTTATTTTACTTGGTAAATATCCAGGAGGTAGGATTACTGTATCATATGGTAGCGTATGATTAACTTTATAAGAAACTGTTGTTTTTCATAGTGGCTGTACTATTTTGCATTCCTAGCAGCAATATATATATATGAGTTTCAATTTCTCTGTATGCTTGTGAACACTGTAATTAGAGTTTAAAAAAAAGTTTTCAGTTTTCGTTTTTCTAATTGGAATTTAGTGGTATCTCATTGTGATTTTAATTTGTATTTCCCTAATGACAAATTATGTTGAACATCTTTTCATATACTCATTTGTCACATATATATTTTATTGATGAAGTATCTGTTAAAATATTTTGTCCATTTTCTTAAGGAAGTGTATTAGTTTGATAGGTTGCTATAAGAAAATACTCCAGACTGAGTGTCTTAAACAATAGAAATTTATTTTGGTTACAGTTCTAGAGACTGAAAGTCCAAGACCAAATTGTCGGCATATTTAGTTTTTTTTCTGAGGCTTCTCTCCCTGGCTTGCAGATGGCACCTTCTGGCTTTGTCCGCACATGGTCTTTTCTTTGTGTGGTCACACTTCTGGTGATTCTTTGTGGTTAGAGGACACCAGTCAGATTGGATTAGGATCCACAAAAGGCTTAATGAGCTCTTTAAAGGTGCTGTCTCCAAGTATAGTCATAATCGGAAGTATAGGGTGTTGGGGTTCAATTTTCAGGGAACACAATTCAGGCCATAGCAGTGAGGTTGCTTTCTAATGAATTGACTTTTGAGAAGTGCTTATATATTTTAGGTAAAGTCCTTTATCAGATATAGGTTTTGTAATATTTTTCCCAGTCTGAGACTTGTCTTTTCACTCTTTTTTTTTAAAAAAAAAATTAAATCTTTATTATTCAGATTATTACTTTGTTTCTCTTTTTCCCCCTACCATAGCTCCCCTCCATCCAGCTTTCACCCTTCCTTCTACCCTTCCCTCCCTCCTGTTGACCTCATCCATAGGTGTATGATTTTTGTCCAGTCTCTGCCTGTACACCTCTCATCCCTTTCCCCCTGAGAGTTAATCAGTCCACTCCCTTTCTTTGCTCGTGATTCTATTATATTCACCAGCTTATTCTGTTCAGATTTTTAATTCACTTAATTTTTAGATTCACTTGTTGATAGATATGTATTTGTTGTTCATAATTTTTTATCTTTTTCCTTTTTCTTCTTCCTCTTCTGAAAGAGTACATTTCAGCATTTCATATAATACTGCTTTGGAGTTGAGGAACTCCTTTAGGTTTTTCTTTTCTGTGAAGCTCTTTATCTGCCCTTCAATTCTGAATGATAGCTTTGCTGGATAGAGTATTCTTGGTTGTAGGTTCTTGCTATTCATCATGTTGAATATTTCTTGCCACTGCAATCTGGCCTGCATCATTTCTGTTGAGAAATCAGCTGACAGTCGTATGGGTGCTCCCTTGTAGGTAATTAACTGTTTTTCTCTTGCTGCTTTTAATATTCTCTCTTTGTCTTTTGCTCTTGGTATTTTAATTATGATGTGTCTTGGTGTAGTCCTCTTTGGATTCCTTTTATATGGGGTTCTGTGTGCTTCTTGGACTTGTAAGTCTATTTCTTTTACCAGATGTGGGAAGTTTTCAGTCATTATTTCTTTAAATAGGATTTCAGTATCTTGTTCTCTCTCTTTCTCTGGCACCCCCACAATTCTGATGTTGGTACGCTTGAAGTTGTCCCAGAGGCTCCTTACATTATCTTCACATTTTTGGATTCTTTTATCTTCTTGCTTTTCCAGTTGAGTGTTTTCTGATTTTTTATATTTCAAATTTTTGACTTGATTCTTGCCTTCCTCTAGTCTGCTGTTAGGTCTCTGAATAATATTTTTTATTTCAGTCATTGTATGTTTAAATTCTAGTTGGTCCTTTATCATCTCTAGTTAGTTCTTTTTCATGTCCTCTTGGGTCTTGCTAAATTTATCCATCTTTTCTAGGAAATTCTTGAAAAACCTTATAAGCGTGGTTTTGAACTCTATATTCAGTCGTTTCTTTTCCTCCATTTCTTTTGTTTGTGATCCCTTCCCTTGTCTCCACATTTTCACTATCCTGGAAGAACTTCTGTGTTGGATTCAGCCTTATGATACAGACTTGCAAATCCGCAAAAGCCTCTCTGTTGAGTTTGGGATGGGTGGAGTCTCAGGGCTTAATGGACCACTTTGCCTTCCAGTCTGCCCTGCCCTCCATGGCCCCCTAGTCTCACGTGACTGGGTAATTTCTGGAATGGTCCCTGTGCGTGCGCGCTCTCTCGCTGTGCCTCTAGACTACTGCCCCTCCAGCTCCCCTGTGCTCTGGGACCATATGAGTCTGGGTCCCCAGGATTTCACCCGAAACTGGGATTTAGTGGAGTTAGAAGTGGCACAGTTGGGAGGGTCTGTCTTCTGCCCACTCGTGAAAGCCAGCGGCACAATCAGCAGTCTGTCCTCTGCGCAGGACTGTGTGCGCCACCAGCTTCTGATCTTTTGTGACTCCCCTAAATTTCTGTGAACTTCTCCCTTTTCACAGTCCAAACTCCCCCCGTATGAGTTTCGGCTGGATCTGGGGTTTAGTGTTGTAGGATAAGGAGTTCAATGCCGTTGGGAGTCTCCGTTTCCCTCCCACCAGAGAAAGCCAGCCAGGTTCTCATGAACTTGCTTTCTGCATGCGTGCGTCTCCGTACCTCAGCTTTTTGCAGCTCCTCTGGGTCTCTGTGATCCCCTCTCTTTCCTTCTAGTTGTAGAATTTCCACTCAGCCAGCTTTCCTGTGGTTTTGGATGATGTCTGTTCTGTCTTTTACTTGTAAGTTTGAAATTGTTATGCGAGGCAGCAGTGTAGGTGTTTACCTATGCCGCCATCTCGCATTCTCCTTATCTTTTCACTTTATTCAGTGTCTTTTGAAGAGCAAAAGTTTTAATTTCGATATAGTGCAATTTATTTCATGTATTGTGCTTTAGTGTCATATCTTAAGAATCATTGTCTAAACCAGTGAGTGGTGGGGCTTAATCACAAGGAACAACAACAGCCTGTAATTATTGGAATCGCGAGTCTAAATCAGTGGTCAGCAAACTGATTAGTCAACAGAGCAGCAGTTTGCTGACCACTGGTCTAAACCAAGGCCACTAAGATTTTATTATATGTTTTTTCTAAAAATTTTGCTCTCATTTGCATTGTTTGAGCTTTAATTGTGTGAAGAGTTTTTGGTCTACTTCTGGTCAATTTGACAGCATAGGTAAACATGTTACTTGCCTCTTCCCATAACCACATCAAAATTATAACTAAACTACAGAATAATCACCATTCTTTAGTGCCTGAATCTGGTGAATGGAAGTCCTACAATGAGGGAATTAAAGAAGAAGCTATGTCAAGACTGGTAGCAGGGATGGAGACATGGAGTGGGCTAGTCTCACACCCCTGTGTGACGGATAAAATTTGGGAGAGATATCTCAGCTGCATAGGACTCCCTTGAGGATCAATGGGTCCCAGCCCACACCAGACCCTCCCATTAATGTGCCAGTAGCAATCAAGGTTTAATTATAAGAGGAGCGGGTACACAACTCACACAGGGACACACTTCAAGTGCCCAGCTTGGGTGATTGGGAAGGCTGTGTAACTGGACCTTCGAGAACACCTACATTAAGCCACTCCACAAACCTTGGGAGACATAGAAGCTCTACATAATACATAGAAACAAACACATGGAGGATGCCAAAATGCAGAGACAAAGAAACATGTCACAAAGAAAGAATAAGAAATCTCCAGAAAAAGAACTAAATGAAATAGAAGCAAGCAAACTACTAGACACAGAGTTCAAAGCAATGGTTATAAGGATGCTCAAGGACCTTAGTGAGAGCTTCAAAGATTTTAGTGAGAATATCCAGGAAGTTAGAATTTCAAGGAAATTAGTGTGAACATCAAAGACATGAAAAATGACCAGTTAGAAATGAAGGATGCAATAACAGAAATGGAGAATAATTTACAGGGCTTCAACAGTAGAGCAGATGAAGCCAAGAAGCAAATCAGTGATTTGGAATATAAAGAAGCCAAACAAACAAATAAACAAACACCCCTAATCAGAACAGCAAAAGGAATAAAGAATACCCTACAAAATGAGGATTGTGTAAGGAACCTCGGGAACAACTTCAAGCGTAACAACATTTGCACCATGGGGGTACTAGAAGAAGAGAGCAAGCAAGAAATTGAAAATCTGTTTGTAGAAATAATGACTGGAAACTTTCCTAACTTGATGAAGGAAATACACAAACAAGTCCAGGAGGTACAGAGTTCCAAACAAGATGAACCCAAATAAACCCACACCAAGACACATTATAATTAAAATACCAAAGATTAAAGACAAAGAGAAAAGCAGTTAGCTACTATAGGCCAGAAAGAATTGCCAAGAAATATCCAGAGTGATGAAAAACAAGGCCTATAGCCAAGACTCCTCTACTCAGCAAAGCTATGATTTAGAATTGAAGGGCAAATAAAGAGCTTCCCAGACAAGATAAAGCTAAAGGAGTTCATCACCATCAAACCAATATTACATGAAATGTTAAAGGATCTTCTCTAAGAAGAAGAAAAAGATAGAAACAATAAAATTGCAATAAATACATATATAAGTAGTTGAATCTAAAAATTCCCCCCACAAAATAAGCAGATCAGAAACAGACTGATAGGTACTGAAATCATTTTGACCATTGCCAGAGAGTGTGGGGGGAATTTGGGAGAAGGGTGAAAAGGTGAAGAGATTAAGAAGTCCAAATTGGTTGTTACAGAATAGTCATGGGATGTAAAGTAAAGCTTAGGAAATATAGTCATTAATATTATAATAACTATGGTGTCAGATGGATGTGAGATTTTTAGGATAATCAATTAGTACTAGTAAGTTATATAATGTCTAATCACTGGACATTAATATACTAATGTATACCAGAAACTAATATAATAATGAATCAACTATAATTGAAAAACAAAAATGATAAAAATTAAGAAAGGGTTTATTTCTATGTTCCATTTAAAGTTATTTTTTGTATGTGACATATTGAGGCTCGCGTATGCATGCATGTGTGTATGCATGCATGTGTACATGTATGAAATTGTTCAAGCACAATTTCTTGAAAAAACTATCCTTTCATCAATGAATTGCCTTTGTACCTTTGAAAAAATTTAGTAGGCTATATGTGTACATGACTTTTTATAGTCTCTCTTGTTCTATTGATCTATAATGTCTGCTGTTAAGCCAATATTACATTGTCTTGATTACTGTGGCTTTCTAGTAAGTTTCTCCCCTCAAAATGTTTGGCCCTTTCTAGTAAGTTTCTTCCCCCAAAATGTTTGGCCCTTTCATAAATTCATAATTTTAAATTTTGGCCCAAAATTTAAAATCATCTTGTTGATTTCTGTAAAACATTATGTTGGGATTTTGATTAGAATAGTGTTCAATATATAGGTAATTTTGGAAAGAGTTGACATGTTAACAATACTTAGTCTTCTAATCTATTAGCATGGTATATCTATGAAGTTATTTAGATCTTTTTTAAAAATATATTTTTTATTGTTTTTGAGAGGAAGGAAGAGAAAAAGAGTGCCCTGACCAGGAATCAGACCATGATTTCCAGGTAAATATGCTCCACCATTGAACCACACTGGCTGAGCTAGACCTTGTTTGATTTCTGTCATTAGTATCTTTTAATTTTCAGCATACACTGTAGATCCTATATGAATTTTGTTAGATTTACATACATATTTTATTTTTTTGGTGTTGTTGTAAAGGATACTGTCTTTTAAAAATATTCTTTGCTAAAATATGAAATACATTAGTTTCATATATGACCTTGAAGACTGTGACTTTACTAAATTCATAAGTTCTATGTTAAAGCAAACTTTATAATTTTAAACACATTCCCACCTCCTCTCTTTTCCCCCCTCCCTTCTCCCTCCCTCCATCCCTCTCTCTGGTCTCTTCATTTTTAAGTGTAATAAAGGATGCTTTAGCTGGTGCTGCTATAACAAGATATCTCAGACTTGTAGGGTTTGTTTTTGGTTTGGGCTTTCTCCTTGGTTTGCAAATGGCAGGATCTTAGATGGGAGGAGATGGAGATAGAGATAGAGATAAGAAATAGAGATAGAGATAGAGAGAGAGAGAGAGAGAAGAAAACACTTATGACCTCATTTAACCTTGATTACCTTCTTGAGGTCCTACCTCCAAATACAGTTATATTGGGGATTAGGGCTTCAACATATGAATTTGCGCAGTGGGTGGGCATAACATACTTCATTTCATAGCAGAGAAGTAGTTTCCTTTAAAAAAAATTTAAATTTATCTTCCCTTTATTGATTAAGGTATTACAAATGTGTCCTTATCCCCCCATTGTCCCCCACCCCCCCAATCTTGCTCTCACCCTCACCTCCTGTTGTTTGCCTACATTGCTTATGCTTATATGCATGCATACACATCCTTTGGTTGCTCCCTCCCCCTTCCCTCTACTCTCCCCTACCTTCCCTCTGAGGTTTGAGCATCTGATTGATGCTTTTTAAACTATAAGTATAATTTAATTTACGTAAAGGTACATCTAGACCCTAGTCTTGGAATGAAAGTGATAGCTAATCTGTATAATAAAGAATAGGCAGAATATGAGTATCTAATGTTAATATTGGGTAGTTTCATATTATAATTCTACTAGTGGCCCAATGCACAAAATTCATACATTTGAGGTGGGGGGGAGAGGGGCGGGACGGGGCCCTCCCCCAGCCTGGCCTGTGCTATGTCACAGTGCGAGATCCTCATGATCCATTGCCCCCAAGAGGTAGGCCTCCGTGAGCCTCATGTTCCCGAGGCTGGTGCCGGGGGCGGGGACATGAGCCTCACATTCCTGGAACCCACGACTCACACAAGTCTCTAACGCTGCAAGTCCCCACTCATCTGTGCCTGCGTACTGATTGGTTATTATTCATGAGAGCAACACAACCATTTGCATATTAGCTCTTTATTGTTTAGATAATGTTATGCTATATGTTTCTCTGTTACTACTAATGTTCGGTAAAATTCTGTATATTCTTTTGTTAGTGAGGTTTGAAGAGTAGTAGAGGAGGAATGGTGGCCACACATAGGCTGAGCATGTATAAAAAGCATGGTATCCACAGAAGGTAAGACAGCAGGAATTTTGGAACTTAATGAGAGGTGTCCAGGGAGTGTAAAGTTTCTTAAAAATCTTGGTAAGTATGTGCAATGAGGGCTTGAGCCATTTTATCTGGATATTAAAGGAAAGGGTGACCTTAAATAATTTGCAGATTTATATTTATCCAGGTTATATTTGTTAAGCACCTTTATCTATATATCTAAAAGGATAATATGCTAAGTGTCGGAGAATCTGACCAATCCCTATGATGTGCACTGACCACCAGGGGTAGACGTTCAGCGCAGGAACTGCCATGATATGCACTGGCCATTTACAGAGAAATGGCACTGCTGACCTGGTGCCCACAAAGCAACACTTGGTTCCCCCAAGTGGGACACAGGCCCAGCCACCACGCAGAGTGACAGCCCACCAAATCACAGCTGATGCTGCTGAGGCCCATGGTGCAAAATGTGGTCCACAGCCCAGCTCAGCCTGGAAATGGTGGCTGTGAGCACCAGGTAATGATGTCACGTAGCAATGCCCAGCTTCCTCTCCTTAGCAGCTAGCCTCCTTGGAGTTTCTTCAGCCTAGGAACAGGACTTGCTTTAGAGCTAGGTGCAAACAATTTACACTGTGACCAAAAGTCTGTGAAGCATTTTCCTGTGCCTCAACTCACTTGATTCTCCCAGAAGTCCTGGAGTACATAGATAGGAGACTCAGTGGAATCCTATTTTCTTTTCATTAGTTGGAAAATGGGGATTTAGAAAGCTTAGAAACTTGACCCGATTGAAAAGAAGTAAGAAATGGTGGACCTTGAAAATGATTTCAGGTTTTCTCACTGCGTAGAATATAGTCAAACACTGCTGCAGTTAAATATTTTACCCTTTATTCTTCCTGTGTGATCTATAATAATAATCTGCTTCATGCTGATGTTTACTGCTGTGTTGCTGACAATTACCTGAAAGAGAAGTTAGGGTGCTTCACTGGGCTAGAAAAGTTTAGCTAAGTCAGAAAGCAGGTCTAATTAAACAAACTTATTCTCTCTATATAAAAGGCTAAGTTGACTCACACATGCACAATACATATAAAGCTCTCGCTGGCGCCAATTGCATGCATGTGTTTTGATCTGTTATTGTTGATTGTGAATCTGCTTGACACTTCTATTATAGAGAAAGGATGAAGAGCAATATTAAAATATTTCTTCTAATTAATTTTCTTTCATGTGCACGAATTTGTCTTCACTGCAAACGTTTATTTATTTTGTTATGCAAGCAACATTTATTTAGCTTATTGACCTAAATATTACAGGATACAACATTTTTAAAAGATAGTATCAAGTCTTTAAGTAACTCATAATTTAGGTGGAGAGAGGAACATAAGAGCAAGTTATTATAATACATGTAATAATTGAGAAACATATGTACAGCTATAGAGATAGGACAGGAGGGCTTGATCAATTCCATTTGGGGAAAGGGTCTTGAAGGGTTTATAGAGAGTGGCTATTAAGTCACATTTTGAAGTGTGGATAGAACAGGAAGACAAGGGGAAAACAAAATTCTCTGCATATAGTGGTTAATCTATGTAGAAAAGCACAGAGATATGATTAGAAGAGAAGTCCAGGAACTACAAGTAGTTCATTATGGCTGGAATGTAGACTGTAAATCAAACCTTCCTAAAAAATGTGTAACTTCATTGATGAAAGAATCCATGCAGTATATATCCAGTATATTTTTCACACTTCTAACAACTAGTAAACCACCAATCATTGAATTGTTACATGGTGATTTTAGAAATATGTTCTTATTATGAGTATATAGTTTTATAGTGGAATTTGATTTAGGAGAGGACACAAATATGCTATTTTGTCTTAAGAGATTGAAGGAGACAAGATCAATGGTTTCCATGATTTGTCTGTATATCTGACAGTTTATTGTCATTTTATACTTGAAGCAAATATTCTTATTCTTTTTGTAGAAAGATTCTCAAACAGTGCCTGGCCCTTCATGGGTACATAATAAATAAATAAATAAAAGGTACATAATAAATATATCTTCCTTTTCACAGAACCAAAAGCGTACAAAATTAAGGTCAAATTTACATTGTGTTATCTTTCTTTGGCAAGATCAAAGCATGCGTGCCAAGCTACTCTTCCTTTTCTCCTCTTCTTGTTTTAAGCCCTGTTTCCCTCTTTTTCTTATTATCCTTAACAAGAAGGATTTGTAACGCTTATTCAAGGAATTGAATTTTTTTTTCAGTTGCTGAAGAGTTAAATAGGATCAAATTGTCATGTAATAGAAATTTTAAAAGAGGAATTTGTGATAGGGAAGGAATTACTGAGTCCACAGAGCTGAAGTTACAGGCTACAGTTTAGCAGCATTGCTTTAGCAAAAGTTTAAGCCATTGAAATTTAGCTTCTTAATGGAAGCTTTGCTATGCGAGCTTAGTACACTTTTATTAAGTTTTGATTTTCTAAGAAGAATGAAAGCTTTTTCTTGTTCAGTGGTTTTCAACTGGGGCGGTTTTGTTCTCCAGGGGACAGTTGGCAATGTTGAGACACTTTTTCGGTTGTTTCATTGTAGGGGGAGGAGGAAGAGAGTTACTGGAATGTAATGGGCAGAGGCCAGGGATGCTCAACCTACTCTGCAATGAAGACAACCTCCCCACCACAAAGAATTATCTGGCCCCAAATGGCAGCAGAGCTGGGGTTGAGAAATTCTGTGTTTAAATCACAGATGTGTGTTACTTGTAATTCCTGGACTTCTCTTCTAATCATATCTTGGTGATTACCAATTTACTCAGCGGTACTGCTGTTAGATCGAAGAAGGACTAGGTCACCTTGGGGCCTGGTAAGCCACTGCTGTAGTCTCATTGCTGAGAGTATGGAGAGGTGTGCAGCAGGCTTGCCAGAAAACGCAGGTTCTGTTGAATAAGGAAACACCATTTGTTTAAAGCACTCTGAGTATCTAGACAAGCTCCAAGCAATCTATCAGGTACATAATGTGGCTGTGAAGCATCAACTAAATTATGTTTTTACCTGAATGACTGGAGTGACTTTGAGAAATTGATTTAAAAAAACATTTCTTAAACGTATGTATATTTTTCAGAGAGTGAATATAACAATTTTGAAAAGGATCAAATTGATCTGAACTTTAGGGGGCCTACTGGGTCTCTCATGAGAAATTTTTTGTTTTCTATTATTTTATTCTATATATTTCTAAAGGATGCTAGGATGCGGAAGGAAACTTGAAAGTAAGGAGGAAAATCAGAAAATCAGAATGATAGGATAGAATTAATAGCACCATACATTTTCTCCTTAGCAGCTTTTATTGTGCATTTTTTAAAAAAATGCAGTGCTTTTCAAAGGTTTAAGTTATCAGAAAAGATTTCTTTTTGTTGGTCTTACTAAGAGTTTCTAGCTTGTAAAATATTCATAAAATTAGCATTAATCTCAAGGTACATCTTCTAACTCTTCCTTATTTCCCAGCTACCTGATAGTGGGCAGAAGATACAAGCATCTGCCTCGGAGCAGTGCACTTAAGCTTCCTTATAACAATGCAATTTTTCATCAAAGCAAATGAAAATAGGAGAAATGCGTTGCTAGATATAATTTGTTGTTGCTACAAAGAAATTGCCTTATTTCAGTGTGTTTGTGGGTTTGCAATAGAGGCCTTTCCCTACCTCGTGTAGCAATCTAGTGTGTGTACTGTTTGGTGGGCAGCTTTCCTCCACCTGGTGATTTATTTATTTATTTATTTATTTATTTATTTATTTATTATTATATATTTTTTATTAATGTGTTACATGTATACATATCTTCCAATTGACACCCCCCCAGGCATACCCTAACCTCCCAGTGTCTTGTGTTCATTGGTTATGCTTATATGCATGCATACAAGTCCTTTGGTTGATCTCTTATCTACCTCACCTCTGACTAACCTACCTGCTGTAATTTGACAGTCTGATTGATGGTTTACTGCCTCTGTATCTATCTTTTTGTTCATCAGTTTATAATGTTTTTTATTATCCACAAATGAGTGAGATCATGTGGTGTTTCTCCTTCATTGACTGGCTTATTTCACTTAGCATAAGGCTCTCCAGTTCCATCCAGGTTGCTGGAAATGGTAAGAATTCCTTCTTTTTTATGGCAGCATTGAATTCCATTATGTAGATGTTCCATAGTTTTTTGATCCACTCATCTGCTGGCAGGCACCTAGACTGTTTCCAAATTGTAGTTATTGTAAATTGTGCTGCTATGAACATAGGGGTGCATAAATCCTTTCTGATTGGTGTTTCTAGTTTCTTAGGATATATTCATAAGAGTGGGATTGCTGGGTCAAATGGGAGTTCCATTTTTAGTTTTTTTGAGGAAACTCCATACTATTCTCCACAGTGGC
Source organism: Lasiurus borealis (assembly GCA_004026805.1). NCBI lineage: Eukaryota > Metazoa > Chordata > Mammalia > Chiroptera > Vespertilionidae > Lasiurus > Lasiurus borealis. Next base: position 6,127 of record PVJN01036308.1, on the reverse strand, counting down.
TGTACCAGTCTGCATTCCCACCAGCAGTGCATGAGGGTTCCTTTTTCTCCGCATCCTCGCGAACACTTGTCATTTGTTGATGATTGCCATTCTGAGGAGTGTGAGATGGTATTGCATTGTCATATTGATTTGCATCTCTCGGATAATTAGTGATTTTTAGCATGTGTCTCTTGGCCTTCCTTCTGTCATCTTTTGAAAAGGTTCTATTTAGGTCCGTTGCCCATTTTTTTATTGGATCATTTATCGTCCTTTTATTAAGTTGTATAAGTTGGCTGTAAATGTTGGAGATTAAACCTTTATCAGTGATAACATTTGCAAATATATTCTCCCATACAGTGGGCTTTCTTGTTGTTTTGTTGATGGTTTCTTTGTCTGTGTAAAAGCTTTTTATTTTGATGTAGTCCGATTTGTTTATTTTGTCTTTAGCTTCCATTGCCCTGTATCAGTGAAGTTCTTTCAGCATGTGTCTGAGATTAGGCTGCCTGTGGATTCCACTAGTATTTTATGGTTTCCTGAATTATGTTTAAGTCCTGAATCCATTTGGAGTTTATTTTTGTGTATGGTGTAAGTTGGTTGTCTAGTTTCATTTTTTTGCATGTATCTGTCCCTGTTTCCCAACACCATTTATTGAAGAGGCTGTCTTGACTCCATTGTATGTTCATGCCTCCTTTGTCAAATATTAATTGAACATAGTGGTTTGGGTGGCTATCTGGATTCTCTGTTCTATTCCATTTGTCTATATGTCTGTTCTTGTGCCAGTACCAGGCTGTTTTGAGAACAGTTGCTTTTTTTGTAATATGGCTTGAAATCTGGTATTGAAATCCCACCTACTTTATTCTTCTTTCTTGGGATTTCTGTGGCTATTCAGGGTCCTTTTTTTGTTCTAGATGAATCTTTGGAGAGTTCTTTCAAGGTCAGTGAAATATGTCATTGGTATTTTAATGGGTAGTGCATTGAATTTATAGATTGCTTTAGGTAGTATGGACATTTTAATGATGTTGATTCTCCCAATCCATGAGCATGGTATACTCTTCCATCTGTTTACATCTTCCTCTATCTCTTTTTTCAGTGTCCTGCAGTTTTCTGCCTATAGGTCTTTTACCTCCTTAGTTAGGTTTATTCCTAGATACCTTAATTTTTTTGGTGCGATGGTAAATGGGATTGCTTTTTTAGTCTCTCTTTTTGTAATTCCACTATAGTGTATAGTAATGCCATAGATTTCTTGGCATTAATTTTGTATCCTGCTACATGCTGAATTCATTTATTAAGTCAATTAGTTTTTGGATGGAGTCCTTCAGGTTTTTTATGTACAGTATCATGTCATCTGCAAATAAGGACAGTTTTACTTCTTCTTTTCCAACTTGGATGCCTTTTATTTCTTCTTCTTGTCTAATTGCAATAGCTAATAATTCCAGTACTATGTTGAACAGGAGAGGTGAGAATGGGCATTCCTGTCTTGTTCCTGTTCTTAGGGGAAATGGTTTTAATTATTGCCCATTGAGTATGATGTTAGTTGTGGGTTTATGATATATGGCTTTTATGATGTTGAGGTATGATCCTTCTATTCCCACTTTGCTGAGAGTTTTTATCAAGAAAGGCTGTTAGATTTTATCACAAGCTTTTTCTGCATCAATTGATAAGACTATGTGATTTTTATCTCTCAATTTTTTTATGTGATGTATCATGTTTATAGATTTGTGGATATTGTACCATCCTTGCATTCCTGAGATGAATCCTGCTTGGTCATGGTGTATGATCTTTCTGATGTACTGCTGGATCCGATTTGCTAGAATTTTGTTGAGGATTTTGGCATCTATGTTCATGAGAGATATTGGCCTATAATACTCTTTCATTGTGTTGTCTTTATCTGGTTTTGGTATTATGGTGATGCTGGCTTCATAGAAGGTGTTTGGAAGTGTTCCTTCTTCTTGAATATTTTGGAATAGTCTGAGGAGGATAGGTTTTAATTCTTCCTTGAATGTTTGGTAAAACTCTCCTGTGTAACCATCTGGTTCTGGGCTTTTGTTTGTTGGAAGCTTTTTGATGACTGGTTCAATTTCTTCCATAGTTATTGGACTATTGAGCTGTTTAGTATCTTCCCTGATTGAGTTTTGGAAGGTTATGTTTTTCTAGGAATATGTTCATTTCCTGCAGGTTGTCCAGTTTTTTGGAATAGAGTTGTTCATACTATTTTTAACAATCCTTTGTATTTTGGCGGGGTCTATTGTTATTTCTCCTCTTTCATTTCTGATCTTATTTGGGTCTTCTCTCTTTGCTCCTTGGTGAGCCTGGCTAGAGATCCATCAATCTTGTTTATCCTTTTAAAGGGCCAGCTCTTGGTTTTGTTGATCTTTGAATTGTTTCTTTGGTCTCTATGTTGTTTATCTCCACTCTGATCTTTACTATTTCCCTCCTTCTGCTTATACTGGGCTTTTCTTGTTGCTCTCTTTCTAGCTCTTTGAGTTGTAGGGTTAGATAATTTATTACCATTGTTTCCTATTTTTTTGCAGTAGGCTTGTAGAGCTATGAACTTCCCTCTAAAGACTGCTTTCACTGTGTCACATACATTTTGTATTATTGTGTTGTCATTGTCATTTGGCGCGGTCCCTGCATTCACACTGGGAGACAAAAACCCTATGGCAGTGGGGCTGCCTGGTCAGGAGAGCTCTGTCCAGTAGTCCCGCACCTTCTCATGGAGGATAACTGTCCCTTAACTTGCCAACAAACACTCCCAGTGTGACCCTAAGTTGTTCTCTTTGACTGCTCAGCGACAAGGCTCCAGACATGTCTGTCTATTCCACTGCCATTATTTTCGACCTCTTCTACCTGGTGATTTAAAGATCCAGGAATGAAGCAAATTCCATTTTAATGGACTGTGCATTATCTGAAGGGGAGAGCAAGGGGGCTGCCTTTCAGCACAAGTCTGAACTTTGGGAGGGCAGAGCATGGCACATAAATTTGTACTGTTCCTTTTAGACTTATTATCCTCTTCTTGACTCAGTATATGTGGTCACAGGTCTATTATGGTGATACAAATACTATTTATTTATTTATTTATTTATTTATTTATTTATTTATTATTGATTTTTTACAAAGAGGAAGGGAGAGGGATAGAGAGAAACATCGATGAGAGAGAAACATCAATCAGCTGCCTCCTGCACACTCCCTACTGGGGATGTGCCTGCAACCAAGGTAGATGCTCTTGATTGGAATTGAACCTGGGACCTGTGAGTCCCCAGGCCAATGCTCTATTCACTGACCCAACCCGGTTAGGGCCAAATATTTTTAAAAATTATTTAATTTTTAAAATTGTTTCCTTTTCCATTAAGAAAGTTGGGATTTATTTTTTTATTTTTTATTTAATAAATCTTTATTGTTCAGATTATTACATTTGTTTCTCTTTTTCCCTCCATAGCTCCCCTCCACTCAGCTCCCACCCCTCCCTCTATCCTTAGCTCCCCCTGCATTGTCTTCATCCATAGGTGTACGATTTTTGTCCAGTCTCTCCCTGTATCCCCCTCACCCTTTTCCCCCTGAGAATTTTCAGTCCACTCCCTTTCTATGCCCCTAATTCTATTCCGTTCACCAGTTTATTCTGTTCATCAGATTATTAATTCACTTAAGTTTTAGATTCACTTGTTGAGAGATATGTATTTATTGGTCATAATTTTATCTTTACCTTTTTCTTCCTCCTCTTCTTCAAGGGTACCTTTCAGCATTTCTTATAATACTGGTTTGGTGTTGATAAACTCCTTTAGCTTTTTCTTATCTGTGAAGCTCTTTATCTGCCCATCAATTGTGAATGATAGCTTTGCTGTGTAGAGTAATCTTGGTTGGAGGTTCTTGCTATTCATCACTTTGAATATTTATTACTACTCCCATTGCAATTATTCCTGCATTGTTTCGGTGAGAAATCAGCTGACATTGTATGGGTGCTCCCTTGTAGGTAACTAATTGTTTTTCTCTTTTAATATTCTCTCTTTGTCTTTTGGCCTTGGTATTTTAATTATGATGTGTCTTGGTGTGGTTCTCTTTGGATTCCTTTTATTTGGGATTCTGTATGCTTCCTGGACTTGTAAGTCTATTTCTGTCACCAAATGTGGGACGTTTTCAGTCATTATTTCTTCAAATAGGTTTTCATTATCTTGCTCTCTTTCTTCTTCTGGCACTGCCATAATTCTGATGTTGATACGCTTGAAGTTGTCCCAGAGGCTCCTTACATTATCTTCACATTTTTTTTCTTTTTCTTTTTGCTTTCCCAGTGGAGTGTTTTCTGCTTCTTATATTTCAAGTTTTTGGCTTGATTCTTGTGTTCCTCTAGTCTGCTGTTAGGTCTCTGTATAATATTTTTTATTTCAGTCAGTGTATGTTTAATTTCTAGTTGGTCCTTTTTCATCACCTCTTGGGTCTTGTTAAATTTATCTTTTCTAAGAAATTCTTGAAAAACCTTATAACTATGGTTTTGAACTCTATACCAGTCATTTGTTTTCCTTTATTTCTTTTGTTTGTGATCTGTTCCTTGGTCTCTGCATTTTCACTATGCCATGAGAACTTCTGTGTTGGAATCAGCCTTATGATATAAGACTTATAAAACTGCAAAGCTTCTCTGTTGAGCTTGGGTGGGGTGGAGTTTCACAGCGCTTTGCCTTCCAGTCAGCTCTGCTCTACACAGCTCCTGGGTCTCAAGTGTCTCTCTGTAATTCCGGAGCCGTCTGTGTTAGCACATGCATGCATGCCTCTAGACCGCTACATTTCTGGCTCTCCTGTGCTCCGGGACCTGTATGAGTCTGGGTCCCCAGGGTCTCGCCCAGAACTGGGGTTCAGTGGAGTTAGAAGTGACGCAGTTGGGAGGCTTTGTTTCCCTCCCACTTGAGAAAGGCAGCAGCACCATCAGCAGTCTGTCTTCTGGGCAGAGTGGTGTGTGTGCCCCCAGACCTCTGCCCTTTCGCAGCTCCCCTAAATTTCCAGGCACTTCTCCCTTTTTACTGTCCAGATTCCCCTTTTATGAGTATCGCCTAGACCTGGGGTTCAGTGCCACAGGGTAAGGGGTTCAGTGCAGTAGGAGTCTCTTTTTCTCTCCCACCAGAGGAAGCCAGCCATGTAGTCCGCTGCCCTCTCTCTTCACGTACGTGTCTCCATATCTCAGCTTTTTGAAGCTCCTCTGAGTCTCTGCGAGCCCCTCTCTTTTCTTCTAGTTGTAGAATTTTCACTCAGCCAACTTTCCTGTGGTTCTAAATGATGTCAGTTCTGTCTTTTAATTGTAGTTTTGAAATTGTTGTGTGAGGAAGCAGTTTAGGTGTTCACCTATGCTCCCTTCTTGCTTTTCCTCCAAGAAAGTTGGGATTTTATAACCGTAACTGAATACATATTTTGTGTCACTTTTACATGTATTTTTACATTTATCAACATGAGTTCTACATGTATTTTTAGCTCATTTTATTCTTAGAACATTCTTATGAGACTAGAGGCCTGGTGCACAAAATTCGTGCAGGGGTGTGGGGTGTCTCTCAGCCCAGCCTGCACCCTCTCCAATCTGGGACCCCTCAAGGGATGTCTGACTGGATTGGGTCTAATGGGCATTTGGACATTCCTCTCACAATCTAGAATTACTGGCTCCCAACTGCTCGCCTGCCTTCCTGATTGTCCCTAACTGCTTCTGCCTGTCAGCTGGTCACTACCTAACCACTCCTCTGCCAACCTGATTAATGCCTAACTGCTCCCCTGCCAGCCTGATTGCCCCTAACTGCCCTCCCCTGCTGGCCTAGTCCCTTCTAATTGTTCTCCCGAGCAGGCCTGGTCACTTCTAATTATTCTCCCCTGCAGGCATGGTCATCCCTAACTGTCTCCCCTGAGACCTGGTCCCCCTCAACTGCCCTGCCATGCAAGCCCAGTTGCCCCTAAGTTTTCTTCTCAGCCAGCCTGATTACTCCTAACTGCCCTCCCCTGCAGGCTTGATTGCCCCCAACTTCCTTCCCCTTGCAGGCCTAGTCCTCCCCAATTGCTCTCCCCCTTTGGCCTGATCACCCCCAACTGTCCTCCCTTGCAGGCCTGGTCCCTCCCAACCGCCCTCCCCTGCTAGCCTGATTGTCCATAACTGCCCTCCCTTGCAGGCCTGATCCCTCCCAAC